>CAUYPO010032483.1:0-50161 GCA_963574435.1 Cheirogaleus major
CGCTGTCCCTGAGCCCACCCCGACGCTGTGCTCAGGGGGCTGTGGGGGGGCTATGGAGCTGAGACCACCCAAGTGCATCCGGAGGTTGACTTCACAACTAGTTGGTCTTGTTTGGGATGTGGACCTGGTGCTTGTGAGGCACATGTGGAGCAGAAGAGGAACGATCTAGAAAGACCGTCTAGGTCAGGGTCTCCCTTGGGCACTGTGACTGTGGACACTGGAGTCGTCCTGGGCACGGCAGGTGCTGAGCAGAGTCCCTCCCTCCACCCACACCATGCCGGGAGCTCCCTCGCCGTGACAACAACAGACGTCCAGGACACTCCTGTGTCCCCTAGGGGCGGGTGCCCCAGCGAGGTCCCCTTGGCTCCCGAGGCCTCCCAGTTCTCCAGCCAGGAACCCCAGAGGGCCGAGGCCACGCCTGGCTCAGCGGAGGGGCCCAGGCCTTTTCTAGACAAAGGTTTGTGGTTCGCGTGGCGGGCTTTACGGGCAGAGCAGCGTCTGGTCTCTGCCACCGTCCTGCGTGGACGCAGTTTGTGTGCCTCGGCTGGGGCGACAGGCCATGTGGCGTCCCATGGGAGGTTTGCTGGCGGAGGGCAGGCAGGGCCAGCTGCCCAGGGGCCTGCGGAAGCCGAGGGCGATTGGTTCTCCTCCAGGGCAGCGTTGGAGGGAGAGGGAGGCGTGGCGGAGGGGCTGCCCGCGGGGCACACGGGGCCTTCCTCAGCCCTCGCAGCTGGTTGTGACCAGGAGAACGAGGAAGAACCCCTGGGGGCCGCTGCTGGCTGAGGAGGGATGGGTGGGCGCCTGCAGACTGGGGGCCCTGCACCCTGCCCCTTCACCCTGCCCCCACAGTGTGACTCCCTGTGGAAACCCTGCCCCAACACTGTGCCTCAGTTTCCCCGTCCACGAAGCTCCTGTGGTCTCCTCCTTGGACTATTGGAAGTTTCACGGGGCAGCACTTGGGAGGCACCTGGCCCGTAAGTGGCCCGGGTTGAGGACTATGCTCACCTTCACCGGGAGGAGGTGGGGGGGCCTGGTCGCAGCACGGCCTTCCCTCTGTGCCCAGGCCCGTCCCAGCAGCGGGGGCAGGAGGGGCAGGTCCTGGTGGACGGAGGCCAGGCGCGTGGGCCCCCCTCTTGTCACATCCTGCAGAGGCTTCGAGGACACACGGACGGGCTTCCTTTGTCTAGGAAGTGCCGAGGTGGACGCTGGAGCCTCCCGGGGCCTAGTGGGCGTGAGGGAGCAGCGCCGGCGTGGGAGGCCGGTGACCCTGCCCGTCCAGGCCGTCTGGGCGCAGCGGGAAGCGGCTTTCCGTGCTGCTCGGAAGCGGACCCTGCAGCCCAGGCAGAGGGGCCGTGGGAGCCTGGTGCCTAATTGCGTTGTTTATGAAGCGCCGCCGTGTTTCCAGCGGGTTTCCTAATGAACTGGTTTGTTCGCGCTCTTGCTGGGGCGCTGATGAGCACATCAGACCCCAGCCGCGCCCCTCCCGGCTCCGTGAGCTGCCAGCAGATGCCCTGTCCACGGTGGTAACGCTTCATGTGCTGCAGCGCTGGTCCGGGGCACCCGCCCCCCAACACAGACCACGGCCAGAGGCATGTCTGTCACCCCCTCGGCGTCTGCTGGGCGGTGGCTGTCTGAGTTTGCTGTTCGGCTTGCTGTGGCCGGGGCGAGGCAGGGAGGTGCAGGGAGGAGGTGGGTAGCACACAAGGACGTGTGGGAGGATTTCTGATCCTGGGAACCCCCCAGGCCGCAGCGGGGACGGGGCCCGGCCGGCACCGGTGCTCCCTGGGGTGGAGGGGTCTACGCGGAGGCTGCAGCGACGCCTGGTGCGCCTGTCCTGGGGCTGCTGTAGCCCAGGCCACAGCCTGTTTCTCCTCTCACAGGGGCCAGAGGCCAAGATCAAGGTGTGGGCAGGGCCAGGTTCCCTGAGGCTCCAGGCTGGGTCCCTCCTGCCTCTCCTGGCTTCCAGGGTGGCCGTGAGCCTCAGCGCGGCACCGCATGGCTCGTGCTCAGTCTCTGCCTCTGTGGTCACTCGGCCTTCTTCCCTCTGTGCCATCGTGGTCTCTCCTCTGCTTCCGCGAACACCGGCACTGGGTTGGGGCCCTCAGCCGGCGCGTGACGCAGCCTCGCTGATTACACCCGCAGAGACCCTGCTGCCATTTAAGTTCAGTTCTGAGGTCCTGGGCGGGGCACTGGGCAGCGGAGCAGAGCCTCCCCCATGAGGGGTCAGAGAGCGCACAACCCCTGACGGGGGAGCCTGGCCCCTCTAGGAAGAGAGGAGGGGCCCAGCAGAGGGTCTCGGGGCCACGATACGGCTCGGCCAGCCTGAGGAGGTCAGGCCTCACTGGGATGTGACGGGCGCTGGGTGTGTCAGTGTGGAAGAGGGGTCACCCTCTGGCCACCAGGTGGGGAGGGAACTGCAGGGGACACATGGGGCAGGGAGCCCAGCAAGGTGGGGAGAAGGGGACTCTGTGTTTTGGGGGTGGTGCCTGCGGGCCTTGGCTGGAGAATGCAGGTGGGTGCAGGGGTGCTGCCAGGCGCACGGAGATGTGACGCCGTCGGGGATGGGAGCCACCGGCCCAACACGGCACTTTATAAATGAATCAAAAGGAAATAAAGTTAAACATTGCGCCGGGCCACTATGTTTCAAGTGCTCGCTAACAGCCCCTGGAGGGGTCCTCCGTGCACGTCTGGGGTCTCCAGCTGGGGCGGGGGCGGCAGCGTGAGGCTGGGCCTCACGGAGCTGCAGGCGACGCTGTATCAGCCGCTGGAAGACACTCGGGCCTCGCTGCTTCCGAAGGTCCCCCTGGCCCCAGCCACAGCGGGGCGATGCCAGCCACGTGGGCTGCAGCCCCTGCTGTTTACCCGCCCGCCGGCTCTGGCACGTCCTCAATGTTCCGCCCTGGTTCCCGGTCACAGGGCCGGGAGTTGGCGCTGCTGCTCTGGCCAGAGCGTTACGGGTCCCCGCGGTCAGATGCTAGTCGCGTTGATGATTTTATTGAGCCACATTTAGTAATTCTCTCTTTAGGCCAGTGGCTGCATCCCTCTCTCCGACTATGCTGTTTACATGAGCAAATTCTATTGTCTGTTCCATCTTTGGAAAGACGTGGTCTCTGATTAAAGCTCAGTGCATCTAGTCAGGGGAGAGGGTAAATTGAACCCCCTGGACTCCGAGGCAGCCAGAGTAGGGCCAGGACAAGGGCCAGAGGACCCAGGGTGGGACGTGGCACTTCAAGGAATAGGACTTCTCGACCTGGGGGCCCTCAGGATCTGTCCCGGCAGACGCAGAGCGGAGTGTGTACTCATGTGTGTGCGTGCGTGTCTCCCCGTGGAAGGAGATTCCAGAAGGGCCGCCAGCCGCTGCAGGTGGGGCATGTGTCCCCATGGTCCCCGCAGAGGCAGGCTGCCCCTCAGGCTGCACAGGGGCTGCCGGACCTCAGGCCCACAGGGGCTTGCTTTGCGGGTGTGCAGAGCACAGACTAGGGCACCCTCGTCCTAAGTGCAGAGTGCAGGGAACATTCACCACGCGGCCCCCAGTCCTGCCCCCGCCTGGCACCCTCCGGGGAGCACAGCCCCGGCCTCCCAGGCTTGGGGGCCCCCTGGGTACCTGCTGGCTTTGACCCCCTGCTGGGGCAGGCGCAGAGCCTGGTCTCTCACTTTGTGAAACATGGCATTTCTGTATCCCGAGTCACCGGTGACATGGGTGGTGCATGTTGGTGGCAGCTGCCATGGCAGAGGAAGTTGGCATCGTTTCTGTGGCTGCTCTAATAGCTAAAGAGGCTGAGGGAGCCCTGGGGACGATTTCAAACATCCTGCAGTAGGGCAGGGCCCGAGAGGGAATGAAGTATTTTCCATCAGAATCTGTGTTTTGAAGAACATGGCCTTGTAACACGTGTGGTATGAAGTACACAGAGTGGGGACAATGACCAAGTCAGACCCCCACTGTCGTTGTCTGGGGCTGGGGATGGCGCCTGTTAGCAGAGAAGAGCCACCAAGGGGAGAAACGCTAGTGGTGAGCACAGCCGTGGTGACACTGAGCTGACATACGAGGGGTTCCTAAACGTGTAGCGAAAGACTGTGACATCGTGACAGCCGAGGGTCTGACAGGTGTCCAGGCCTTGAATGTCACACAACCGCCAAGAAGGATGAGGCTGCTCTTAAAGTCCAATGTGGAACATTTTCCAGAGTGTGCCCATGAAACAGGCAGGTGTGAAAGGTGACCACAGGACGCTGGCCAGGAGAAGAGCAAGGACAGGCGTCCTGCATGCCACGAAGCCGGTGCCTCCGGGCAGAGCCAGCGCCCTGGCCGCCTTCTCGTTTGTTCCTTGGAGCTGCGCACCAGATGTGGTGTGAGCTGTTCCGGGGAGTCTTCTGTGAGCCCGGTCTCCGCGTCTGGCTCAGGGTTCTCACACAGGCAGGAGGAGCTGCTAGCCCCCTCCTCTGTGCTCGCCAGAGTGATGCCGGGAACTCTCGCTGGTTTCTCTGATGACTCTCCCTTCCTCCTCTCTCACCTCTGATTCAGACTTCTGTCACCAGGGCTGGGTGTCTCAGATCTAGTGCTCAGTTCCTGTCTGTCCTCCTGCCCCCTTTTCCATCTTTTTCTCATCTGCTTTCTGTTTGTTGGGAGCACCCCTTAACTTTCACCATCCAACCTTTCTATTGTTCATTCCTGCCTTTTTTTATTCTCTGGATGTTCCTTTTTCATAAGCTCTACTCTTGTTTCATGATGTGATAGCTTTCATTTCTGAGGATACCGATGATAGTTTTAAGTTCTTTTTGAAAATATCTTCCATGATCTCTGTCTCTTCCTGGTTATTTTTTCCACTGTTGGTTTTGCTGTCCTGGAGGCGTGGTAGAGACTCATGTCTCTGACACTTGGCGGTGACAACAGAGTGTAACGATCCCGAGTGGGGGACCGAGGTTGGTTAGAGCTTTGGATGCAGGGCCGCCTTTCTCACTTGGAGCTTTCCCGTGGCGGGATCTGGGTGATCTGTTAATGGGGGGCCCCCCCAACATCAGTGTGTTTAGGTCTTTCCTCTTGGGGCTGACCAGACTGTGCAGGGAAGCGCCCTCGGGCCTCCCGCCTGGGGGCCTAAAGGTGGCGCCGACCCCACAGCTCCCCTAGCAGCCGGCGCAGCGCCCAGCTCTGTTGTGCCGAGTAGGGACCCCGTCTGCTATCCTGACGTCCCTGCCCTCTCCCCACTCCCTCCCAGCCGTTGCAGGGCAGCAGTCCCCGAGCAATGCCAGTGTGTCGCAGCCCCGAGCTGGGGAGATGCTGAGTGATACGACCCTCCGGTTTCACCAGGCATTGATATTTGTTCTACAGCCCTGCCTGCCCTCTGCACCTCTGTCCTGGCAGGGGCAGTCCTCAGTGATCGTCCCTCAGGACAGTCCCAAGGGTCCCCGAGGGCAGGTTGGGACATGTGGGCAGTTGGTGGCCGCCCCTCTGGAAGGTACTGGAGCCCATGGGGCTTGAAGACCTTGGAGCCTGTGGCTTTGGTGAGTGCCCCGCAGGCGCTGGCCCAGCCCTGGCAGTCACTCGCGGCTCTCCGACTCCATGCCCTGCTCTCCAAAGGGGGACAGGCCAGCTGATTGTCACGAGGCAGGCCCTGGGGCCCATGGCCACAGGCTCTGAGCCTGTCACATTCTGATTTATATATTTTTTACGCTTTGGAAAGAAGAAACCTGTTTGCGTCCACGCTGGGCCCTGCTGTGTGTAACCAGAGGCCAGCGCCAGCCCTGCGCCACTTTGCCACTCGCCTCAGAACTCGCTGAGGGTCCTGGGAGGCCTGGCCATGAATGTCGGCTGTTTGATGTGTCAGCCTTCTGAGCCAGTGGCAGCCGCCTGCTCCCAGCTCTTTGACTTGGCGTCTGGTCACCGAGTGACAGGGGCCAGCCGGGAGAGGTGCTTAGATTAGGTCTGAGCCCCTAACTCGCAGTCGTAAATCTCCTGCTTGTCACTTGCAAACGACAGCCAAGTCTGGTTGAGCTCTGGGCAGACACTGTCTCCACCCCGGGCCTTTCTCAGGGTCCGAGCTGGGATCCAGATGCAGGGGCTCCAGTGAGCGGGTGTCAGGAGGCCGGTGTTGGGGGGTCCCACATGGCCTGAGTAAGGACGGAGGGAATGACCCTGAGCCCAGGTGGCTAGATGGACTCCGGCCCTGTGAGGCTCGTGCCACACCCCATCCCCCCACCTCCCTGTCCTGGTCCTGAGAGGTGATGACACAGGTGGTGTAGAGGCACAGCCGCCTTCCGCAGGACCAGAGCAGTGGCCGCGTTCACTCCAGGTTCTCGGGTGAGTCCCTGAGGCTCGCTCACCCAAGGGTCACGGGTGGGTGAGGGGCAGCAGGAGAGACCCTCCCTGAGGGCACTAATTCGGGCAGAAAGCATCTGGGACCTGCTGCATGGGTATCGGGGAGGCTGGCCAGATCCTTGGCTGCCCCATCCCACCGGCCTGGCCCTACAAAGCAGGGGAGCCCACTCTGGCCACAGCAAGGCGGGGACAGAGCCGGCACCGGCACCTGGTGGCAACAGCCAGAGACATGCACATAGTAGGCGCTGCATGGCCAGCGCTGCTTCCTGGCATGGAGAGTCAGCCCTGCGGGGGCATGGCCTCTCTGCTTCCGGGTCCTCTGGCTTCCCTCCCACATGCGCTTGCCCCCAGTTGTAGGTCAGCCGCTTCAGGGCAGGGCCCGGTGTCACGCCATGAAACCGTGTTGATTCCGACTTGCTGATTCGGAGCCTAGGAGAGTTCAGACATGGAGACATGACACTTTTGAGCTACAGTTTGGAGCCGTCTTGCTCTGGGCTTTTATGGCTGCAGTTGCAGAGTCTAACCTAAGATTGGCACCTTTTTTTCAACATCCCAAACCTGGGAAATTAAAGGTCCTTAAAACATGCTCTCAACTCGGGGTCAGACTGTTCTGCACACTGCGAGGGGTTTGTGCCCCACTCCCTGTCATTGGAGGGGTCTATCTGGGACCCCACTCTTGGATCTCATTTTACGTGTGTCCCTTATAAGCTTGTGCAGTATCACTGCCTGTAGGCGTAGCGTGTTGGGACTGACTTCAGCGAGAAACGGACACCCCCACAAAACAGAAAAAGCAAAGCCACCTCGGAGGCTGCTCTTGTCTCCTCTCCGCCCAGGGCCTGGCTCCTTGACCCTGCAGTTGTCATCACAGGGACCCCGATTGCTGCGTTCTTCCGTTTGTGGGTGTCCGGTTTCCTTTGAATGACAAAACATAAACGAGCTGGGGCGATCCCAGCCAGAAGGTGTGAAGTCGTGGCTGGCGGTTTGGAGCCGGCTAGGCAGGGACACTCGTGGGCAGCGTGGGATGAGTCCTGTCTGGGCTCCATCCCGTGGGCGGCGTCAGGGCCACCCCAGGGTGAAGTGCAGTGGGCACAGGCTCCCTGAGCTCCCCCGGGGGTCTGGGTGGCCTTCCCCACGACAAGGGGCCCAGAGAGGCAGAGTGAGCGGCCAGGCCACCCGCCCCAGGCTCCCGGCTGCTTCCCAGCAAGAGTCGTCAGAGGGTGGCGGTGGGGAGTGTGCAGCCACCACACTCCATACAAACCGGAACTGCCGTAAGTGTTCGCAGGGACACGGCCGCGGTTGCTCGCTCAGTGCACTGACGTCCGCGTGTGGGATGTTCACCCCCGAGGTCCTTAGACTGCAAGTTACGCTATAAAAATTATTCCATGACGTAAATCAGGGTTTGGCAGAGTTTCTGCAGGGTACCGGATGGTGACTGTTCAAGCCCTGCAGGCTATGTGGTCTCCGTTGTGACCGCTCACCCCGTCCTTGTCTCGAGAGCAATGTGCAGACAAGTGGGCGTGGCGTGTGCCAGTGAAACGTTGTTTACCAGAACCAGTGTCGGCCTGACTTAGTGACACACCTGCTCGATAAAGAGGTTTAGAAAAATAAATAGCGCGAGAGCCGTCAGTCCCACAGTCGGCAGAACCACGGCGGATGTCTGGTAAATTTCCTTGTCCTTTAAAGATCTGTGCTCATGGTCGGGCCCTTACTGTGTGTGACTGTGCATCTCGTATTTCTTCAGGTGACACATCGTGAGGACGTTCGTGCCGTCAGAACGGTTCTGCAGACCCAGTCTCAGACGCTGCACCGCGGTGCGGGTCTGTCACTTGTCTAGTCTGCCGCGACGGGTGAACGGTGTGGCTGGGTTATCACGGTGTGCGCTGTGTGCGCGTTTGCCTCCAGGAGAGAGGCGACGGGCGTCTCTGGCTGAACCTTTCCTCCCTCCCCCGGGTCCCAGCAGGGGTGCCGGGGGCTGAGCTCACCTGGCGTGTGCAGGGAGCCATGTTCCCGCGTGGTCCATGGCCGGCCAGAGCTCCACGGCTCGGCCCCGCGTCCCCCTGCGCCTGGCCGCAGGTGTCAGTCCTCCAGAAGCCGCTGGCCTCGCTGGGGCCAGGTGGGGGTGGTGGTCGCCGTCGCCGCCCTCGTCCTCCTCCGGGGACTCTGCTGTGAGAGGCTTCGCGTGGCGTGTCTCCTGCGTGCCGGAAGCGCCGCTGACTGATTAGGGTGGCGCAGTGGCGCCGGCCTGCAGAGTGAGGCGCCGTCTGGGAGCCCGTGTCTGCACAGTGTCGGGTGCCAGAACCCGACCCGGCCACTGTGTCACCCGGAAACAGGAAGAAGCTGGTGGGGGTCACTGTGTGGGGCTGAGAGCCTGGGGAGGGGAGAGGCCAACCCCAGGACAGGGCAGGGCAGGCTCGTTTGGAGCAAAGACCCTCGCGAGGGGCTGGCGGTGGGCCAAGACCACGTGCTCTGCACCCCTCACCCGCGTCCCGCCTCTCCCCCGAGCCTGCTCAGCACCGAGGGTGTCACCGCCACCTGCCCCAGCTGGACTAGAGCAGGCCTCGGGCCACAGCCCCGGCTCTCAGGTGGCCCCGCCCACGCGGTCCTGGTGGCTGAGCGCCACCTGCCACGCCGTGGTACACGGGTCCTGGGGCATGCTCAGGCCTTCAGGGGACCACTCAGACCGCCTTTCCCCGCACTTGTGCCTGATTTCTCCATCAGAAACTAATGACACGGCCAAACTGCCCTTGGAGAGCGTGCTCCATCTCTGCCGAGTGCTGGCGGGGGACTGCTAATTTGGGGAGCAGGAATTGAGAACAGGCAGGAGCTGTCAACTTCAGTAACTCCTGCAGATCCTCACGAAAGCCGCGTCCTTAGGGGAGCAGGGCCGGCCGGGTGGTAGACGACGCGGATGGGGAGGTTTGCGGCCCACTTTGCTTCCCTCCCTCCGTGTCTGCACGGAGGCTGCTCTGAGAACTCTGCCCCAGGGCGCCTGCCTCTCCGCTTGGGGGGGCCTGTGCCCAGGTGCCAGTGTTCCCAGGCGCCACCATCCTTGCGAGGTGACCCACAGCACCTGCCGCCGTGGACGGCTTGTACTGGCAGCTTTGTCCTGGCCAGCAGATCAGTCCCGGGCACAGGACACGGCAGTTGCAGGGCCAGCTTGGCCGGGTGAGGGGGCTCGGGCCCGGTTCCAGGCCACGGCGATGCGCTCCACGGAGCGTGTCTGCATGTCCCCTCCACTGGCACACACAGGTGCTCTTTTTAATTACTTAAGGAAAAGCAATTGCAAAGCCGCTCGATACAAATCCCTTAAGCCACTGTTGATGGGGACACCGGGGAGGCCAAGGCCCGGCCAGGAATCTGAAACGCGGGCACCATCTGTGCAGCCTCCACTCTGCGGCCAAATCACACCGCCAGCCCCGCGCCTACGCAGTTTTTCATTAAGTGAATTGAGTTTGCTGGGAACCGCTTTGCCATAAATATTCCCTCCCGCTCAGCGTGGTCGGTTATTGCTGTTCCCAAGTCCCTGCGCCCGGATCCAGCAGAAGGTTGCGCAGCTGCCCCTGGGATGGGGGGTGGGCAGGGGCTGCAGGAAATTCCACGGGAGGTTTCCGAGGCCGCCCCGTCAGCATCAGATCTGGGGTCGTAAACGGTTCAGTGTTTCCAGAGCAAATCGAGGGGAGTTTGGGAGGGCTTGTGGGGCAAGTAGTGCCAGTGTCGTGTTCAGTCGAGTCTTCCCGTTTGTTTCCTGCATTTCCATCGAGAACACAGTGATGGCAGCCAGCCGGGTCCTTAAAACGGAAACATAGCGTTTTAAAGCTACGTTTTTTAGAAATGGGCTTCAAAGGCTATTCATTTGACAGACAAAGTTTCAAATAGATGAGAACTGGGCCCCTCTCAGAGGGAAGGGAGCACCCTCCCCCGACCCCCCTGTTCCCGAGCTTCTGCACAGCCCTGGGGAGACTCCAGGGAACTCTTCACTCTCCAGAATCTAGGCCAGGAGTTGCCAGACTGCGGCCTTTGCCTGTGTTTGTCAATAAAGTTTTATTAGCATGCATCACAGCACGAGTTTGCACATCGTCTGTGATGCTTTTGAGCCACAGCAGCTGCAGGTGGTGCAGAGACCAGGCTGCCTGGCCAGCTCCCCCAACCTGAGGGCTGGTGGCGGGAAAAGCTGCTTGGGTGTCTGGGGTACCCCCCTGGGGCCCGGCTTCTCTGGCCCCTGAGTCCCTGAAGGGTTGAGTGTCTCCAGGTCACCTGCAGTGCCTCCCTCCCACTGGCCGATGTGACACAGATGTAACACAGTGGTGACATGGAAGCAGAGCCCCCAGAAAGGTAGTGTGGGGGAGGGGCGCTCAGGGCACAGAAGGGCAGGAGGGGACTCTGTTCTAGCCCGTCCTTGCCACACACTTGCCGCTTGCTTGAAGTTCCTGAGCACAAGTGGCCGTCCTGTCCAGGACGTGTTTGCTTGCAGCAAGGGGCCAGCGGGGCCTGCTGTGGCATGTGGCTTTTCAGCAGCCTTTCTTAGTGCTAAGTCGCTGGGCCTCCCAGACCCTCAGTTTCTTCTTCCGTAATATTCGTCTCTCTCACCTGCAGAGCCCCCAGCAAGGCCCCAGGAGGTCGCGTGTATGTTTGCTTGTGTGTTCTCTGAGCTCTTTGGGGACTGCTCACCTTTTCTCTCTTCCCATCCCTCTTCAGAGCAATTACTATCATAAAACCTTCCCGGTTCTCTGTCCTTGGAGGCCTGTGCTCCTGACAAGAGGGACATATTTGTCTGAACTGACAGAGGCCTCTGGGCTCCCGAGCGCGGGTGCCCACCCCTGCTCCTCAGTCCTCCCGAGCAGAGGCCCTGGCCTCTGATCACTCCTCTGCAGCATTGGCTCTGTGGCTGCCGTCACTCCATGGGGACAGAGCAGAGACTCGCAGAGCCTCGTGCAGAGCCTGAGGAGGGATACTCGGCAGCCTCCCCTTTTCCTGCCTCACGATGGAGTTCTAGAAACAAGAAGTGGGTGGCGGGATGGGTGTGGGAGGACTGGGGTCTGCCCTGCCGCCGTCCTCAGCGCTGGCGCCCAGGCCTGGCCACGCGGTGCCAGAGGCTCAGGGCGCGGTGTCCCGCCCGCAGTGCACGTGCCGGAAGGACACGGTGAAGATCTCCATGGACGTGTTCGTGCGCATCCTGCAGCCCGCGCGCTACGCGCTGTGGAAGCAGGGCAAGGACCTCCCCGTGCTCGACCACACGCGGCCCACCGCCCTCACCAGCCCCGAGCTGAGCTCCTGGAGCGCCTCCCGGGCCTCGCTGAAGGCCAAGCTCCTCCGCAGGTGAGTCTCCGGTGGCCGCCGCTGTGACTGGCCCCAGTGGTGACGGTGAGTGACTCCCCACTGGAGGGCTCTGTGCTGCCCCTTGTCTGGGCCCTCCCTGCGTCTGGGGCTCAGGGTGCTCCTTAGGCCTCGACTGCCCGAGGCGGCGGCATCTGTGTTGCCCACACACGGGGTTCCCTGCGCTCCCTGCCGCCCGCCTTCCGGGAGGTTGTCCCTGGGGCCACCGGGGCGTTTGACCTGAGCCTTCCACGGCGACAGGAGCAGGTCCCACCCCACATGGCCTCCCGGTTTCCTCTCGGAGACAGCACACCTCGTCCCTCTCACTCACCCTGCTTCTGCTGTCGGCTCCGAGAGATGGCAGGGGCCGCCCGCGGCTCAGGGGCGCCAGGTGGGCCCAGTGCCTCCTCGGTGTGGCCGCGGAGCCCTGCCCTTCGCGCCTGTAGTTGCTCAGGGCAACGGGAACGTGCTGCTCCCTAGATCCTGGAGCTGGTTGCTGAGCCCATCCCCGCAGGGTCCCCTTGCTCCAGCTCACAGTCCCTCACTGCAAACTTGAGGTTCCCCCGCGAGCAGCCGCCCGGCCCCCGCCACCACGGCAGCGAGGCTCCCAGAGTCTGGTGCCTGGGGGGAGGGGAGGGGGGGGACACAGTGTTGCATCCTCTTGGTCTCTGGACGCCCCAGCCCGTGGGGACGTGGGGGGCAGGTCTCATCTTGGCCGAGGAGGAAATCAACTTCACACCCGGAGCGAAAGGGCATCAGGCAGCTAGAAACAGCTCCTGCGGCCTCTGGAGCCTGGGTCTACACTGGCCCCTTCTCTGGGAAACACGCCGGCTTCCAGGGCTCTGAGCTGCTCTCGGGCACGGCCGAGGAAGAGTTCATTCCTGCTGGGGCCCAAGGAGCCTGCTACAGTCCCCGAGCGTGAGCCCGAACTGGGAGGCCCGGTGCAAAGCAGACTGGGCCGACTCTTCCAGGAAAGGGCCAGAGAGACACTGGTGACTCTGCAAGCCAGGCGGTCTCTGTCATGACTGCTTGACCACGCCCTCGCAGCTCAAGGCCACTGTGGACGGCGACAGGCCTTCAATCCGACAGCGCACGTGACTATGTCTCGATGAGACTTTATTTATGGACACTGGAATTTGAATCTCATATCATTTTCACGTGCCATACAATATGACAACATTTCTTTTTTGAGCCATTTAAAAATGTAAACACCTTTCTCAGCTCGTGGGCTGCACCAAATTAGGCCACCAGCGGATCTGGTGTCTGGGCTGGAAGTTGCAGCCCTGGCATGGGGGGCGGCCTCCCCCTTCCCCGTGAGCAGCTGCTCAGCCGCTTCTGGCTCCTGTCCTAGCTGGCCATGGGCAGGGTTGGGGGGTGGCTCGGCCAGTTCGTTTCCGTGGCGATGCCTCCCACCCTCTGCAGAAACAGGCCTTGGAACTGGTTTCTGTGAAGTCACCCCCAGTCCAGAACCTTCTTCCCTCACCAGGCTGAGTGGGCGAATCCTGGTGGCCTCAGCCTCACCCACATGCTTTCCCCGCCGTGGCCCCTCTTGGAGAATGTCCTCTGAGCTCCGAGTGTTTTCACGTCTCTCTGGCAGCCTGCACGCCCCAACCGAGAAGCAGCAGTGGCGAGTTGCTGCTCTTTGGGGCTCCCGGCCTCCCCAGCTGGGCAAGCCGAGCACCCGGGCCTGGCAAGATGTGCTGTTTGCATAATGGCTGATTGATTGTGGCTCAGGCTAATTGGTCAACAGAGCAGATTGCCAATAAACAGGCGCCGTGTTCAGGGAGTGGAGTGGGATTAGAGACCATCTAAAGAGCCTTCCAGGAAGCCACCGCACTCGCTGCTGCCGTAACCTTCTCTGCACACAGCAAGGGAGCCATGTCCCTGCAGGCCGGACGCCCTGCCCTGCCGCCCCTCACTCCACAAGCCCCCAGGTCACGAACTGTTCCTTTCTAGAATGACCCTGCCTCCTGCCCGCCCTCGGATGGGAGCTGCAGTGATCCAACAGAGGGACTGAATAACAAATTAAGTCGTGTTCCCAAGGATATAATTCTCTTCAAAGCTTTAGTATGTAAAACAAGACCGATTCCCTTTTTTATTTTTTTTAAGTCATGGGGATACCTTTCTCTGGAAAGGCTGGTTGGTGACTCACGTTTGAAAACCCAAGCCTGGCACCCCCACCCTCCACCTGGGGGGCGGCCGGTTCTCAGAAATGCCTGTGGGCCATTCTCTCACCTGGCACCCTTTGCGTGTGGCCCGTCCCTGCCCCCTCAGCTGGGCTCCCCTGAGCTTCAGAGGGCTTATTTTGGGGCTTGGGGGACACTGCCCAAGTGTCCTTGGTTGGAGCTGGATTGGGGGAGAGAGAATTTGGCTCTGTCTCCCTCGACCAGGAGCATCCCCCCAGTGTAACAACTACAGATGTCCCCAAATGTCACCCAGTGTTCCATGCTTGAGAACCTCTGCCTTAGACCAAGGGCTGGGCTCCCCCAGGAGGCAGATGCTTCGTCGCAGCCTCCAGAGCTCAGAGAAGACCATCCACTCCGTCTCGCCACCTTTCCGTGGGGTTATTTTCCGTAACTAAACCTCACTTGGGCACACCGACCTCCGTGGGTAGCTGTTTGTATTTTTCCCCACGATGAATATGGCCGTGCACCCTAGGCCCTCGCTGCTCCGGCGGCGCTGTGCAGCCTGGCACCCTGCCTGGCCGCTGCTGTCTCTCGCTCGCTTGTACCCAAACCACGCTCCTGCCCATGCACACGGTCTTTTCGTCCCAGCCAGCGCCTTCCCACGAGAGCTGCTGTCTTCTGCGAGCTCCGGCAGGTGTGCGCCCTGCCCCGCACGCCCGCGAGCATCTGTGCTCCCGCCTCTGCAGGAGACGGGAAGCGAGCACGTCCTGGAGCCGGGAGCCGTCCCACCCCAGCCTCTGCGGCTCTCACCCTCCGCCCGCGGAGGAGGCTGCCCCGTGGCCGTCACCAAGCCTGACATGGCTGCACCCAGTCCTGCGGCTCCCACTGGCACCACCTGGCCACCCTCGGACCTGCCTCCCCCACCTGCTGCTGCTTTGTCTGCCTGGCTAGGCCCCAGCCTCGTCCCCTCCCTCCCCCTTCCTGAGCTCGGTGCTGCCACCCCTGTTGCCTGCCTCGTCTGCGCCATGAGCCAAAGCCCCTCTGTGTTTTGCCAGGGCTGCCGCGGGCCCCGCCACATTCCTGAGCCCTTCTCCTACAGACGTGTTGCCTGGCACACAGGGACAGGCCCTCGTGACCACTGCCACCTGCCAGCCCCTGCTGCCCTTCCCCCCCAGGACCTCATAGCCCCAGGGACTCTGTGTCTCCTACATCTGTCTCCCCCAGAGCAGCTTTCCGATTTCCCAAAGGTGAACTTCTTTGAGTGACGCACAGCCTTGTCTTGGGCAGTGGGTGCCGAGACGGGGAGGCCCTGGCACCGAAGGCTCAGCCTGGGGATGGCCATGCAGTTGCTCCCGAGCCAGGGGCCAGGGCTGGGACAGCCCCACCTCTCCCTGCGGCTGGGAAGCCCTGGGCCAGCAGCCGGCGCTGAGAGCTGACAGCCCGCCCTAGTGCTGAGGGGGCTGTCCCCGTGCCCCTTCGTGACAAGGCCAGGGGCCGTCCACCCCGTGTCCTGCCACCTGAGGTCAGAGGGACACCTGCTTCCACCTTGAAAATATTAGTGCGTTTGTTTTGTATGAATTAGCCGAGTGGCGTCCAGTGGAGCCTGGCGGGTTGGGTGCATGTCCTCGTCCACCCTCCTTGAAACTCCATAAGAGGTCGAGCAGTGGCAGAGAGGACAGGAGGGTGACAGTGGCAGCTGAGCAGCGGCAGCAGACTTTGAAAAGAAGGACAGGATGGGCAGGTGGTGACTGCCTTGGCGACACGGAACCCGCAGGCCTGCTGCCCGTGGGTGTCACTGGGCTGTGCCTGGGGTTCCGGAAAGGCCCAGGGACCAAGACACAGGCACCTCCCAGGCTGGGGGCTGTGGCGGCTGGGAGCGGGGCGACCGTGCTAAGGCGCATGGGGCACGGCCGGACCCGGGGCCTTGCCCAGCCCCACCGCAACCGTGGCTGTCCCCACCTGTGCCCACGCCACCTGTCTCGCAGCGGAAGGCGGTGGGCAGCTCTGGGCAGGAGGGAGTTGCTTTCCCAGAGCAGGGCAGTGGGGGCCCAGCTGCCAGGCTCCTGTGCCCCCACCCCCAGGGCCAGAAAGGACAACAGAGGGTCCCCTCCCAGTTAAGAGAGGAGCCCGGCAGAACAAAGCTACAGACCCCGGTACCCGGGTGCAGCCTTCCGCAGCGCTGCTCACCCGCCCCGAGCCGCCGACAGTGGACGGTCACTGGGGTTGCGACACACCTGGGGAAACGCCACTGGGGAAGACAGGGTCGGAGACAGAAAGGGAAGGAGAAAGTGCAGCAAGCAGGGAAGCCCAGAAACCGTCCTCAGAGCGGGCGATGGCTTTGCATTCGGGAAGGATGAGCCTGTCTCCGTAGAGCAGACGCACTGAGGAAGGAACGGCTGTCAGGTGAGGAGAGTAGGCACACAGCGATGTGTAAAACAGCTGGAGGCGGCTGGAGGCGCCTCCCCGGGAGCATGGACAGGAGGATGGAGCCAGGGAGCAGGACGCTCGATCTCGGGAATCCAGCCCTGAACAGGAGTTTCAGAAAAAGAGAAAAGAAAAATTTCCCAGGACCCAAAGACTTTCCATTTCCAAGTTTAAAAGTCTGGCCGGAGGACAAAAGTCACCCATGGCACGTCGCAACTCTCAGGTTCAACAGGAGATGCCAGAAGCTTCCAGAGCGAACATATAATTCAGCATAAAGGACGAGGAATCAGGCCGGGTTGGGGCCAAGCCTGTGATCCCAGCGCTTTGGGAGGCTGAGACGGGAGAATTGCTTGAGGCCAGGAGTTGGAGACCAACCTGGGCAACGTAATGAGGTCCCATCTCTACAAAATTAGTCGGGTGTGGTGGCGCATGCCTGTGGGCCCAGCTACTCGGGAGGCTGAGGCAGGAGGATCCCTGGAGCCCAGGAATTGGAGGCTGCATGAGCTGTGATCACACCACTGCACTCCCCCCGGGGACAGAGGGAGAGAGAATGAGGATTCCTACTGGCTTCAGATCTACAGTCGTAATGCTTAAGCTAACAGATGAAGGAACAAGACCTTCAAAAGTCAGAAGAGGAATAATCCTCCTTCCAGAGACACGTATGTAGCCAAAGTACCAGTGCAGCGTGCGAAGGGAATAAAGATATTTTTGGTTGCTCAGGGATGGACTTTACCTCCTTTCTCAGGAAGCTACTGGAGGGTGTGCTCCAGTTAAACAGGGGCATAAACCAAGAAAGCCGCAGGATTCAACCCAGAGAGGGACGGGGACAGCGTGGAGGTGGACAAGGACGGCCAGGCTCTCAGCATTTGTGCTGGGAAGTCGCAGAGGAAACCAGAGCCATTAGGATGGGGGCCGGGGAAGGCCTGGGGCTCTCAGGGCAGTCAGGGTGTGGCTCATGGGTGTGGGGACACCCTTTGCTGGCTGTGGGGGTGGGGCAGAAGTGGCCTCCAGGGCTGGTTCTTGGGGTGGGGGCACAACAGGGCGAGAGGAGGGGCTGAGGAGCCAGGGGCAGCTGCGGGAAACCGAGGCAGGTGAGTCAGTGTGGGAGGCACCTGGTGTGGGTGCTGCCTGGGCTAGGGTGCGGCCTGTGTGGGAGAGCTGCCACCTCTAGTGGCAGGTGGTGTCAGAAGCCGGCTGCAGCTCAATCCCTGGTCCCGAAGCTTCCCACCCCTGAGACTGACGTCTCCGAGCAGGGGTGGGCACCTGGCCTTTCCCAGACCCCCGCGTAGAGCCTGGGGCTGCCTGCATACTCCCTGGGCAGCGGGGATGGTTCCCGTGTCCCCCTCACCACCAACCCCCATGTCCCTGCCTGTCCCCTGCCCCGCCCAGCCCTCCCCACCTTGACCTCGTGTGCACATGCTTGTGTGACGACATGCCTCCCCCGCTTTCTGCCCTGCGTCATCTCGTGGCGGACTATGCTGCGCACATCGGGGTGCTGACTCTAGCGAGTTAGGCAGCAGAGGGACAAGGGTCCCGGCAGTGACTCGTGTCCTGGGGACAGTAGAAAGGGGTAGTCCGGGAAGGCTTCCCTGAGGATGCGTCCGGGAGCCAGCGGGAGCAGGGCTGGGCAGGGGCCAGGTCCAGCGTTCTGGGGAAGCAGGAGCCACAGGCTGCTGTGTGAGGGCCTGGCACAGGCTGGGGTGGGGGTCCTGGTGACAGAAGTCCTGGGGGACCGCTTGGTCCTTGGAGGTGCCACTGCCACAGGGCTCCCGTGGGGTCTAGGTGTCTGATTCTGAGCCCATGGGGCCAGAGGACACAGGAAGGGACACAGGAAGCTGCACCGATGCTCCCAGCCCTGCTTGTCTGCCGAGGGGTGTGACGCGGCTGAACCTCAGCTGGGGCAGGGGAGAGAGGCCTGTGCGGAGCTGGGCTGTGAGGCTCAAGCTCGTGCAGGGGGTGGGGACCAGTTAGGGATGCCCTAGCCATTCGGCCGCAGGCCGTCACCCTTCATCACTTCCTCTGTCCCTTTCTTGCCCTGTCCTTGTCTCTGCCAGTGAGTCGTATACTGACGTCCTCGCTTGGGGCTGGCTTGCCACCCCCCTCAAAGTCATGGCACTTCCCTGTGCCCAGGCCGGGCCCCATGAGCGAGCAGATGCTGGTCACAGGCGCAGAGGTGGCGCCTTGCAGTTCCCTGGGCAGGCACAGGGCAGGGGGCCGCGCTGGGCCTGGAGCCTCCAGGGCTGTAGACAGGACCCGGAACAGGGACACAGCCAGGCGCCCGAGGCGAGCGGAAGTCCTCGAGAAAAAACCCTGAAATTTACATTCTAGACAAATTAGTCTGAAGGAAAACAGACACTGGAGAAAGACTGAGGAGGAGAGGAAGCCCAGTCTAGAAAGGAGGAAAGAGCAGACCAGAAAGCCGGGGCTGTCGTAAGTGTCTCTTTGTTCCGTTTGTCGTCCAGGCATTTTCCGTGAGCTGCTGTCTCCCCGGAGTCGCACTCGCGTGTCTCCACCCCGTGCACACTGGGCCCTGCGGCCCGGTCCCGCCCGCCATCCCGTCCGGTGTCAGTCGGCTTCCCATCTCAGCTGTCATCAGCGTCCCCCGCTTGACACCGCCCTCCGTTCCCGTCACCCTTCCCCTTTGGGTCTCTCCTCCCTCCATGGCCCCCGACCCCGTCCCCAAGAGCAACCCCCACCCAAGGCTCCCTCTGCCCACCCTCCTGCTGCCCGTCCCCGTCCTGCCTGATGACTCTCCCTCTCCAGGTCTCACCGGAAGCGGAGCCAGCCCAAGAAGCCCAAGCCCGAAGACCCCAAGTCCCCCGGGGAGGGTGCGGCCGGGCTGGGCCTCCTGGAGGAGGCCGGGGGCTGCGTGAAGGAGGAGGCCGGGCCGGAGGCTGACCCCGAGGAGGACGAGGAGGAGCTGCAGCCGGGGCCACACGGCCGGGAGGCTGAGGGCACAGACGGTCAGTCCCAGCTGGGCCGGGCCTGGCACCTTTCCCGGTCCTTGTCACCTGGCTTGCTCTTTTCTGTGACTGGGTTTCATTCTCCTAATTTATAGCTTTAGCTTCTCACACGTCTGCAGACTGTGGCTGTCCCCAAGGGGACACGAGCCCTTCCCAGGAGGGCACAGAAGGCACGTGGGCTGCCCCCTGACTCTGGGGCCTCGAGCCCAGGTCACCGGTGCTGTATTTCACCAGGGGGACCTGCTTGGTCCTCAGTTTCCCTCTGCATGAGCCCCCTGTGACCTGGTCTGCCTCAGAGCTGCTAGTCCATCAAGATGTGCTGGTGTCCAGGCCGGGCGCGGTGGCTCACGCCTGTAATCCTAGTTCTGGGAGGCCGAGGTGGGAGGATTGCTTGAGCTCAGGAGTTCGAGACCAGCCTGAGCAAGAGCGAGACCCCGTTTCTACTAGAAAATAGAACGAAATTAATTGGCCAACTAAAAATATATAGAAAAAATTAGCCAGACATGGTGGCACATGCCTGTAGTCCCAGCTACTTGGGAGGCTGAGACAGGAAATCACTTGAGCCCAGGAGTTTGAGGTTACTGTGAGCTAGGCTGACGCCACGGCACTCACTCTAGCCCGGGCAACAAAGCGAGACTCTGTCTCAAAAAAAAAAAAAAAAGATGTGCTGGTGTCCAACACGACGCGGCTTCCAAGGGCAATGCGAGTCCACAGGGACAGCCAGAGACCCGGCCGCGGTGCTGCTCCCAGACGCGCAGCTCCCTCTGACCTGCCGGGCAGCACCTGCGGTGCTCTGGGCTGTGAAGACAAGGTCACGAGCCCCACAGTGCTCAGGGAGCCAGACACTGCCCCACCTGCCCCTCATACACGGGGCTGGTGTCAAGGGTGACAGGGAGCAACTGCGTCCCTCCGGTGGGAAGAGTGACGGTCCCCAAGGGAGACTCACAGGTGCTCAGGAGGGGAGAGGGAGTCGCACAGGTGAGTTTGTCCCTGACACGCTGCTCACTCAGTATGTGTCCAGCACGACGCAGGAGGGTCTGCCAGCCAGGAGTGATAGTGCAGGGGAAAAGAGGCGTCGCGGGAAGGGAAGGACACACAGTTGCCATGGCAACATCTGCATGTGGACGTGATTATCTACTTGAAACAGCAAATGCATCTGTAGACAGAGCCATGGAGTGACACAGGGATCGAGCGCAGTTGATAGACTGTGTCTCACAGGCGAGCCGCTCACAGATGTGATTTTCAAAAAGATACCACTTACAATAATGGTAACCCCAAATAACATACCTTGGAATCAATCTACCACCAAAATAAGGCCCTTTTGGAGAAAATTAGAGACTTCTGATAGTTCAGAAAGAATTGCTAAGTAAGTAGAGCCATATGCCAGGTGCTAGGACAAGTCCCGGACAGTTTCCTCCGGAGTCACCGCAGGGTTGCTTCAGGCTGCGCTGGGCCCAGCAGGGTTGGGCTGGGGCTGTCGGTGATGAGGCCACACAGCCGACGTGTATGCAGGGACTGTAGGCCAGGGACAGAGGGCCGCCCTGCCGGGGGGACTGGCCATCACGCTGCAGGCTCTGAGCAAAGATGGACAGATCAAGGGTCCAAGAATGGGACCCTAGTGCAGGGGACACTTGGCAGGTGATGGGAGACCCCACCTGCCTTTCCCAGCGTCTAGCGGCTGCCTGCGCCCCTCGGCTTGGGGCCACCTGGATAACCCAGGATGATCTCCCCACTCAGGGTCCTTAACTCAGTCCCACCTGCAGGGTCCCTTCTGCCATGTGAGGTGACACTCACAGGTCCCAGGATTAGGATGTGGACACCTTTGGGGGCCATCACTCTGCCTCCCACATGGCCTGAGAATTTGCACTGGAAAACAGATCTTTAAAGCCGCGTAAGCATGAAGTGGTAGAACATTTTTATAACCGTAGGCTGGGGTAATTTTTTATTAAAAGGCACAAACAGGTAATGATCGGGGGATCTGATGACTCTAAAATAAAGAACAGCCGTTTACCACAAGGGCACCTCTGAGAAGGTGGGAAGCTGAGTGGACAGATGGAAAGACACTGCCACCCCGTCACCGGCGAGAGCCGCCGAGGAGCTTGGGGTCGGCGAGGTGCCGGCCCAGTGAGACACGGCCACGGGAGCAAACACAGAGGCAGGCAGAGCCTGCGGCACTCGGGGACATGCGCGGAGAGTGCTCCGAGTCGCGCTGGGGACTCTCCAGACCCCAGGGATGGAAAGTCCATCGGCCGTGACCCATGCCTGTGTGGGCAGCAGCCCTGTCCGCCGCCGCCGGGGACCGGAGTTAGTCCAGGTCCCGCTTTGGAGACCAGCGTGGCGTCATCTTGTGAAGTGGAACATCTGCAAACTGCACGCCCGGAGTTCCCCCTGGGGCTCGTGCCCTGGAGGGACCCTACAGCACCGAGGACCCTTCTGGGCAGGAACAGTGGCAGGCACACAGACGTCCCCTGGTGGGAAAGCGACAGGACGCTGGCGGCCGCCTCTGCCCTGTGGGTGTGCGCCATGAAGGACCCCGCGCTGCCCCCCAGCGTGGCTCTCAGACGTGACCTGCGTGTCGTGGGAGCACGGTGTCCGTTTGTGTGAAGTCCCACAGACTGGGAGGCTGCAGTGACAGAAATGGCCCCTCTCGGGTCTGGAGGCTGGAAATTCGAGACAAGGGTATCAGCAGGGCTGGCTCTGTCTGAGGACTGTGGGGAGACTGTCCCCAGCCTCTCCCCTGCACTCTGAGATGGCGTCTTCATGGCCCCACTGTGTTCTCCCCGCGTGCCTATCTGTGCCCAAATGTCCGCTTTCATAAGCACATCAGTCATGTTGGATCAGGGCCCACCCTCGCGACCTCATCTTAACTAATTGCGTCTGCAGTGACGCTGTTGCCAAATAAGGCCACGCTCTGAGTCGGGGTGGACTGCAGCTTGTGGATGGGGGCGGGGGCGCACGCCTCACCCATGGCCGGGACTGCGCACGCTCCGGCGGCGGGAACAGCAGCTGCGCAGCGCGGCTGCCCACGGTGGTGCAGGGCACGTGTGGGTGTCCGTAGGACCCTGATCCCATAGGCCCCGTGTCTACACCGCACGTACCCTGGGACCTACGAAACACTCAGAAGCCCTGCGCGCTGCCGGGCTGGGCGAGCGTCGATTTTGTCGGGTCAGTGACAGTTCTAGAGGTGGCTCCCATGGCCCGGGCCTCGTGTCGCGTGAGCACGTGCTTGAATTTGGCAGCCGTGGGGCCGGGAGAGATGGGTGGGGGAGTGCAAACAGATGGCTGCCTCCTTCCTGCCACTGTGCGCACGTGAGGGCCTGGACTGGTCGTTCACTGTCCTCTTTAAAGCCCCAGCTGAGACCCTTGGGTCCATGCACCCGGGAAGTGGCCCCAGGGCTGCGAGGCTGGGCCTCGGGCACCTCGCTCTGAGGTCGGGGGCTTCCGTCAGCTTCTGGAGAAGGGTTCGAGACCCGCTCAGAGGGCAGAGACTGCTCTGGGACCCTGCACTAGACAGGAGCCATGCCGAAGTCCCCAATGGTCCTGCACTGGCGTCGCGGCTGCAGAGCAAGGACTGTGTGTAGCAGGGTTTCAGAGAAAGGGGAATTATGGGCGCTGTGTTCCAAACCAGACCCCATTAAGCCTCCCTTTGTCCCCAGTTTAGTGTGGAAAGAGACAGGTTCCTTTCCTTGGCTTTTTTCCTGTTTTTCCTGCCTGCATGGGGGCGGCAGAGGTGGTGAAGCATCAGCAGGTTTGCCCAGGACCTTCCAGCTTTAGCATTGGGACCCCCGGACCCAGGCAGACCAGGGTGGCGGGGCCTGGTGATCAGCCACTGTCCCCCTCGTTCAGTACCCTGCACCACCGGACTGGAGGCGTGAGGGCATGGCGCCAGGCCGGGGCTCCAGCCTCACCGTGTTCTAGGGTCTGCAGGGCGCGGGGTGGGCAGGCTGTCTTCCTTGAGGGGTACAGTGCCAAGCCACACCCCACCCTCAGCTCAGCAGCCCTCAGAGGGGCCACCACCTGCGTGAGCTTCCTCCGCCATTGCTCTGGAGGGCAGGAGCCCCACACGGGCCTCACTCAGCTAGAGTCAGCGTGTGGCAGGGCCCGTCCCTCCTGGGGCTCCAGGGCAGAACCATCGCCCACCTTTCCCAGCGTCTAGTGGCCGCCCGTCCCTCAGCCCGGGGCCCTTCCTCCCCCTCCAGAGCCGGCAGCACAGCGTCTTCCAGCCTCTCTGCCTCCGCCCCTCGTGGACCCTGCGCTGACACTGGGTCCCCAGGTCATCCAGGGTGACCTCCTATCTCAAAGTCCTCAACTGCATCCCACACGTAGGGTCCCTTTGCCATGTCCACATACCCACGGGAGTTTGCGCCTGGACACCTGCGAGGGCGTGATGCGGCTGGCCATGGCCCCAGATTAAAATGCTACCAAAGACTCTCGTCCTGTGACCCCGACCCCTCCCAGCCCTGTCAGGAAATGCCCCAGCTTCCCCTCGGGGTTTCCAGGCCCCACAGGCCCGTCTGGCGCTTCTGTTCCACTCAAGTGACAGCCTCTCCTTCGTGGTTTTTTGTTTGAAGTTTTGCTTTTGAAAAATTGTACAAGTTCTATGCGTATTCATGGTAGAAATATGCAAAATTCAGACACGTGGAAAGAAAACAAATGCTGCTTCTCCCCCGGCACCAAGCCAGGGGTGACGTCCGGGAGGAGCCCGAGACACAAAGAAGGCCCTGTCCCAGCTGGCTCTTGACGATCCACCTTCCTTGCCCAGTGCGATTCCAGAGGCGCCTTCAGCGCGTCATCCTGTGGCACTCGCAGGCCGGCGGGGGGGGGGGGGGGGGCGGGGGCGGGGGCGCTGGCTCCAGGCGCGGGCTGACCCGGCACCGGCGCCGGGGGGTGGTGTTGTCCAGCCGCCTGGCAGGGCGACCCTGCAGCGATGTGCACTGGTCCAAAGCCCGTGTTCTCTGCCCTCCCCGTGTCTGGGGGGCCCGTCCGGGCCGAGTCCTGCTCCGGTAGCGGCTTCCAGGGCAGCAGGTGGCCCCCAGCGAACCCCTGGCGACTCGTGGGTGGCCCGGCTCCGGCCTGACTGCTCTCCCCTCTCCCCACAGAGGACGGCAGGGGCAAGCTGCGGCCATCCAAGGCCAAGAGCGACCGGAAGAAGAAGAGCCCACTGCCCCTGCAGCTGCCGCCGCCCCTGCCCACACCCTTCCCCACGGAAGACGCGCTGCGGCTGCCGCCCCCGCCAGAGCACCCCGTGCTAGGCCCGGGCTCGGTGGCCACCGGGGAGAGCCCCCCGCCTGCGCCCCTCAACGTCGTGCCCCCTGAGGTGCCCAGAGAGGAGCTGGAGGCCGGGCCGCGGCCCATCATCCCCATGCTGCTCGTAGTGCCCAGGCCCGGCACGGTGGCGCCGGAGCAGCACCGCGCGTCCCGCCAGCAGGCTCCCGAGCACTCGGCCCAGAAGGGCCCCGCCTGGAAGGAGCAGGCCTCCCCCATGGAGCTGGCGGGGCCAGAGGACGGCAGGGCAGGCCATGCGGACACTAAGGCCCGCGCCGGAGAGGTGCAGGTGGGACGCGGGCACGGGCGGGGTGCCGACAGGTGGGCCCAGCCAGGAAGGGCCCTCGCTGGGCTGCTTGCCCAGCACAGAGCCCGCGGCCCCTCTCACAGTGCGGGTGGTGGTTTAGCAAACAGGGTGCCGCGTCGTCCCTTGCTGGGGTCCCTCCGGGTGCAGAGCTGCTTGTCGCTGAGCAAACTGCCCCGGGTTCTTGGTTCCAGGCGCCGCCCACCTTTTCCAAGCTGAAGATGGAGATCAAGAAGAGCCGGCGCCACCCCCTGGGCCGGCCGCCCACGCGCTCCCCGCTGTCGGTGGTCAAGCAGGAGGCCTCCAGCGACGAGGGTGAGCTGGCCCGCCCAGGGCCCTCCCAACCCGGCTTCCGAGCAGCCCATCCCTCGGGGCCCCCAACACTTGAGGTCGGCTGTTCACGGCTCCTCCACTGCCCCCCAGAACCTCTGCAGGTTCCCGCCCCCCATCCTCCACACTCTGCTTCCCGCCCTGGGCGCCTGCCATGTGGGGCCCAGGGGTGGAACTACACGATGCCTGGAGCCCAGAACCGCGGGTGCCACTTACCCTTGTGTGACTCAGTTTCCTTGTCTGTAGAACAAGGACTCCGGGGTCTCTGGTCGGGAGGATCCACGGAGCAGAGGCCTGTAAATTGTGTGGCCTGCTGCCAGCTGTCTGCCACCGCAGCAGCGTCCAGGCCGGGCTCGTGGTCGTTGTGGCTGTGGGCGGTTGGTGTCACCTGTGGGCCCCCAGGCAGCTCACACTCAGGCTCTGTGCAGACCCTTAAACCCCTCCCCCCAGGCCTGGAACCCAGGGCCCCTGCCTCCTTCCTGCCCCCGCCACAGCCATGGCATCTGCTTGGATGCCTGCCACTTTTCGGTCTTCCAGAACATTCCAGAGCATGGCTCTCTGTATGTGGTGGGCCCACATGTCAGGCAGAATGGCCAGTGTGAGCAGTGGGCAGAGGTGTTCAGCCACCCCCAACAAGTGGAGGTTTCAGAAATGGGGTCAGAGTTCAAAGGTCAGAGCTGGGTGGGGCCTGAGTACTTGAAGGCAGGGCTGGCATGTGTCCTCACCTAATTTCCATGCTCATTTCCAATGGGAACGGGCTCACCGCCATGCCGAGGATGGGAACAGCCAGCTTGTTCAGGACGTGTGACTGGAGGAAAACCGTTTCTTCCTCCCTGGGCTCCCCCAGCAGGTGGTCACCCCCAGGCAGGGGACTGCCATTAGAGACACTCCTGGCTGTGACCTGCGGGCCAGGCTGCACGCGGTGGGGGGGGGGGGGGGCTGGTCGTGCAGGGCTGGAGAGACAGACATGCTCCTGCTGAAGCTGCTTCCCAGGGCTGAGCACAGCTGAGGGCGCCTTGGAGGGGCTGGAACAAAGCCTGTGGCACGGCTCAATCGGGAGGGAGGGGACAGAGAATCTTCTATTTAACACTCAGCTGAGACTCGCTGTCCTGTGTGCAAAAATCCTGCTAAACCAATTTTTCATCTTCCGCTTCAGCCTCTCGCTGAAGACGCGCTTAGAATTGGAAAATTGTCTGGATGCTTCTTCATCCTGAATCTAATTTGCGGGGTGGGGAGAAGGGGGTGCTGGGCGTGCCTGGATCGTAGGCCACAGCTCTGAGGGGTGGCAGGATCCGGCAGGCTGCCTTGGGGGGCCTTAGACAGCTGGGGGTCCTTTCCCGGGGGCTCCAGTGTGTCCCTTCAGTGAGGCCACAGCGTTTGCTTGTGAGGTCACCATGACCCCAAGACCCAGCGTGCATCCTGGGTTCTGTGACGAAAGGAGGCCACCAGCTCTGTCCCCACCCCCAGGTGCCATGGGGGCCACCTTGGGCTCTCCTTGGGCCCAGCTGGCTGGACCACCTGGTCTGGGACCTTCCAAAGTCAGGCTGTACCGGCCTCCCTGGCAGGCCCGGCTCCCCATCAGCCTGTGCTGAGGTTGGGCTGCAGGACCGAGCACCCACCTTGCTGGGGACGGCAGCCCTGGGTTGTGTCCATAGGAGACGCCGGGAGGGGACGTGGGGAGATTGGGGCATGATGGCTGGTAACAGAGGCTGTCAGAGTCCAGCTGGGAGAGGCAAGAGGCGGGCAGGAGAGGCCACCGCGGCTCCTCGCAGGCAGTGTCCACAGCAGGTAGAGACCTGCGTGACTGCCTCCCCACACGTGCCTCGGGGTGACACGGCTGTCTCCCGCCACGCTGCTCTGGCTCCCTAGCTCACGTGCTTGCTGGCGGGCTGGCCTGGGCCCCAGAGGCGAGAAGGAGGCCGCGGTGTCTCGGCGATGGCTGCCGACCGCCAGGGCAGGGCGGGGCATGGAGTGGTAGCAGGTCCTGGCCGGGAAGGCCCTGGGGACATGGGCAGCTCCAAATGCTCGGGGAGGAATAGATGGTCGGGGTGGCGGTGCAGAGGTGGCACCGGGGATCCCCCAGGGAGCAAGGCAGGAGCGTCTCTGCCCATGCGTGGAAATACGTGCATCGTCGTGCCAGCCGCGGAGAGCCTGCCCAGGCCTCCTGGGTGATTCTTGCATGTGCTTTTCCCCCCGCCCATCTCACTTTAGAAGCATTCCCCTTCTCCGGGGAGGAGGACGTGAGTGACCCCGAGACCTTGAGGTCCCTGCTCTCCCTGCAGTGGAAGAACAAGGCAGGCAGCTTCCAGGCCGAGAGGAAGTTCAACGCGGCGGCCGCCCTGACGGAGCCTTACTGCGCCGTCTGCACCCTCTTCTACCCCTACAGCCAGGTGAGCTGCCCTGGGCGTGGGACCCCACGGGGCGACTCTGCAGGGGCTTTGCCTGAAGAGAACCCCAAGCAGGGTCTGCAGAGGGCTAGGGAACCACAGCGGGGCTGGGTGGCCCCGGGCTGCTGGCCTGGTTTGGTAGTGTCACTCAGGTGTCACCCCCACTGAGGCTGCCCCCGTCCCGCAGTCTCTGCAGACCGAGAAGGAGGCGTCCCAGGCCTCGCCGGGGGAGGGCTCCTCGGCTGTGCCACCTTCCAAGAGCGGCCAAAAGACCCGGCCCCTGATCCCCGAGATGTGCTTCACCTCCGGCGGCGAGAACACGGAGCCTCTGCCCGCCAACTCCTACATCGGCGAGGACGGGACCAGCCCGCTGATCTCGTGCGCCAAGTGCTGCCTGCAGGTCCACGCCAGTGAGTGCCTCGACCCGAGGGCCTGGAGGCTGGGGCAGTGTTCCCAGGGGCTGGGGGCTGGCTAGCCCCTTCCCCTGGGCTGCTGTTGGGGGCCGTCACAGGACCCTGGGCAAGGCCTCCCTCGCGGTTTCCTGCAATTTCTAACTTACACGACGTCATCCTTCCTGTAACGGGGCTGGTAGCCCGGCATCTCATGACCTAGAGCAGGATCGCCCTTGCCCTCGGGGCCAGGCTTGCGCAGAGGACAGCCTGGCTGCTCTGGGAAGGGCCTGCGTGACCCCTCACCAGCCCGGGGAGGAGCAGGGCCCCTGCCACCCTCAGTGCCCGGCAGCCCCAGGGCACACTGTGGAAGCTGCAGCTTGGGGCCCGAGCTGAGACTCCAGAGTGGTCAGGGCGTCTGATTTGTCTCCACTCCTGGCCACCACCCTCCCCCCCAAGCCTGGAAGCTTAGTGTGGGCACAGACAGGAAAATGGATGTCTGCCCTTTCTGCGGTGTCGGGGTGGGAGCGGGCGTGAGATTGGACTTGCAGGACAGGAAGAAGCTTTCTGGAGACGTTTAATTTTCTGCGCTCCGTGGCCCAGGGAGGCAGCCATAGATCTCTGTCTGGTCCTCCCTGCGGCGGGCTGCCCGAGAGGTTTTGTCTCTGGCCCGGAGCCTGTTGGCTCTGCCTTGCTGCGCCCGTGTTGGAGACGCAGGGGCCGTGCTGGCCCCTGCTGAGTCCTGTCTGTGGGGCTGGGTGGTGACCCCGGGTGAGCCAGAGCCCTTCGGGGTCACCTGAGAGTGTGACTCTGCCCTCTGAACCCTCCTTTGGGCCCTCCCCCATTTCTAAACCAGGGGCCCCATTCACAGCCTGGGCGGGAGGAGCAGGGGGGTGGGAGGTGCCACCAGCCTAGCGTGGCAGGCCCAGCAGGGGCCCTCTCGTCCTCATTCCAAACAAGATGCTTCCAGGCCTTTCTCTGGCTGTGCGCAGTGGCCTGGATTGAGGAAGGGGGGTGGTGACAGCAGTTGCCCTAAATGCCGCAGCTGAATTCCGGAGGCCCCGCTTCCCCCACGTACAGCGGTGGCCAGGCCTGAGCCTCAGACCCCTGCTGCCTTCCAGGTTGCTATGGCATCCGCCCCGAGCTGGTCAACGACGGCTGGACGTGTTCCCGGTGCGCGGCCCACGCCTGGACTGCGGTAACTCGCTCCCCGCGGCGGGGGTGCTCCCCGCGGCCGGCCGGCCCCCATCCCTGGGGACTGTGGCCATGGCCTTGCCTCCCTGGGCTGCTGCTCCGCCACCTCCGCAATGGGGGAGGAGCTCGGCAGACTCCCGCCTGTCACTGGTGGCCGCTAGGGTGAGACGTAAGGACCTTGGGTGGGGGTGGCTGGCGGATCAGGCCCCAAGCAGCAGGACGGGGACCCTGCCCCCCTCACGCCGCGCGTCTGGTCCCGCAGGAGTGCTGCCTGTGCGCCCTGCGCGGAGGAGCTCTGCAGACGACCGCCGAGAGGAGGTGCGCGGCGCGGCGCTGGGCGGGGGGGCTCTCTGGGGTGCGGACCGGGCGCCCCCACAAGCTGTTGTATTCTACATGCACCCCGCCCCCCCTCCGTGTGAGAAGCTGCCCCTGTTGCAGGTGGGGGTGGGGCATGAGGAGCAGCAGGTGTGACTGGACTAAGCCCCAGGTCCCTTAAGTCCTGACCTAGCTGAGACCGCATCCTGCCCGGCTGGCCCCTCCTCTCTGTGATCCCCAACCCCACCCCGCCCTCCCAGGTGGATCCACGTGATCTGCGCCATCGCTGTCCCCGAGGCCCGGTTCCTGAACGTGATCGAGCGCCACCCCGTGGACATCAGCGCCATCCCCGAGCAGCGGTGGAAACTGGTAGGTCCCCTGTGGTTGAGGCCAGCCCTGCCCTTGCCACCCACTGGCCAGTCTGAAGCTGACTCCTCCCTCCTCCGCATTCCCGCGTGGACTCGGGCAGCCGTGAGGAAGCGCTCCGGCCACTGTTCGTTTAGCCAGCGTGATGTTAGGTTAGTAAGCACGAAACGTCATTGTTCCTTAAGTGCTAAGTCTGACAGCTGCCATCTCTGACATTTCATTTGACACCTGTTTTATGTTTATTGTGAAGGTCCATCCTCGGTCTTTCAAACACACGGTTTGGCTTGCGATTATCTTTCAAATGTCTTTAGAGCAATTTTTGTGAAACCATGGATAAATCAAAAATTTGTGTTATTTTCGAATATGAGTTCCATCGTGGAACCAATGCAGCGCAGACAACTCAAAATATCAACAAAGTGATGGGGAAGGATGTGGCTAATAAACGCGTAGTATGTCGATGGTTTTAGAAGTTCTGTTATGGTCATTTTAATCCTGAAAATGAGCCACATGGGTGACCTGAGACTAAGGTGGATAATGATGAGCTGAAAGCTGTAGTGGAAGCGAATCCGTCTCAACCCATGCGTGAATTAGCAGCAAGGTCTCATGATACTACTCCAACAGTATTGGACCATTTGAAACAAACCGGCAAGGTAAAGAAGCTGGGTAGATGGGTTCTGTGTGAATTAAATGAGCGTCAGAAGAGGGGTCGTCTCGAAGCGTGCCTTTCTTTGCTGTCACGACATAAAGGTGAGCCATTTCTACACCGTATTGTTATGTGTGGTGAAAGATGGATTCTCTTTGACAATTGCAAGCATTCAGCACAACGGTTGGATAAAGATGAATTGGTGAAGCACAGTCTGAAACCAAATATTCATCAAAAAAAGCTAATGGTGTCTGTCTGGTGGTCCAGCACTGGTATTATCCACTACAGCTTCATGAAACCCGGTCAGTTGATTGCAGCGAGTGTCTACTGCAGCCAATGAAATGATGAGGATGCTTGTGATTAAGCAGCTAAGATTGGTCAACAGAGACAGGCAGATCCTCTTGCAAGACATGCTTGACCACGTGTCGCACAGACGCTGCTCAAACTACAGCCGCTGGACTTGGAAACTCTGTCATCCACTGTATTCACCAGACCTTGCCCCAACTGACTACTTCTTCTTCCAGGGTTTGCACCACTTCTTGCAAGGAAAAACGCCCCTTTCTGAACAAGCTGTGGAAAACACTTGCGATGTCATAGCTACTCGCTCTCCAGGCTTCTTCGCTGCTGGCATAAACGAGCTACCGTTAAGATGGCAAATCTGTGTTGACAGTCTAGGCACGTACTTTGATTAACTGTACTGCTGCTCAGTTGAGATACAATGAACTACACTTTTGATTCGAAATCGGACATTTCATATTTAATGGCCATAACATTTTTTTTTTTAATTGTTTGCTGCAGCTCGAGGTACAAAAATCAAGCGACACCGAGGGCACCAGTGACAAGCAGGTCCCCACTAGGTGCAGCTTCCTGGTCGGTGTGTGTCTGCTCAGGGACCATCCCTGCAGAGCTGTGTCCCCTGTGCTGTCAGAGTGGAAACACCACACACGATCAGCGCCGTCTTGTCCTATTCGAGGCCGGCCTCTCCGGCTTGTTTGTTTCTATACTTGCGGTGGCGGTACTCGTCGTGACATCCACCCACAGTGCCCCGCGCAGCGCAGCGGTGACCTCCCGAGAACTCACTCACCTTGCACCTCGGAGTCGCTGTGCCTTCCGAGCAGTGACCCCTCCCCCCGCAGCCCCTGCACCACCGTCCCCAGCTTCTGGGCATCGCCTGTCTGACGGACATCCTGTGAGCAGGATCGCCCGGATGTGTCCTTCTGTGACGCCGCCTTCATCGAGTGGTGTCCTCGAGGTTCACCCACACGAGGCCCAGGTTCAGCTGCACATGGCAGGCTCCCTTTGTCGTGGCCGAGTGATGCTCCATCGCACGGTGGGCCAGCGTGTCCGTCCATCCCTCCACCTGCGGGCGCCGGCTTGTCCCCACGCCTCGGCTGTGGTGGACGATGCCGCAGTGACCATGGGAGCGTAGACACCTTTTAGCGACCTGGTTCCATTTCCTGTGGATACAGAGCGGGGTGTGGGATCGCAGGGCAGTTCTGGCTTAGGGTTTTGAGGAAGCTCCACGCTGGTCTCCACGGCGGCTGCGCCAGTCGACATTCGCACCGACAGGGCGCCAGGGTTCCCTGTCCCCAGACCCTAACCAGCACTCGTTCCCCTTGGCTTTCTGCAGGTAGCCAGACTGACAGGTGTGAGGTGACGGGTCACCGTGGTTGTGGTTTGCGTTTCACTGGCGTTAGTGATGCCCTCTGCACTTCCTGCTGCTGTCTGTGCGTCCCCTGCTGAGACAGTCTGTTCGGGCCCTTTGCCTGTCGTCATCGGGTCACTTGGTTTTGCCTTTGAGTTAAGGAGCTCTGTCACTGGTGCCTCTTTGGGTACACCCAGGTGTCCCCTTTTAGGAGTGCGGCCATCCTTGGGCATAGGGGGGCCTTGCGAGGTTCCTGCTGCTCCCGCTGATGCTGGCTGCCCTGGGAGCTGCGGGGCGGCGGGAGCCGTCAGAGCTCACACTGTGAGCACAGTGCTGCCTGCGCGCCCCAGCTCAGTCCCCGGCCAGCCGGCTGTGTGACTCTAGACAGATTCCTTGACCTCTCTGTGCCTCCATCTTCCCCTCTGAATCTTGGTGCTAGCAGTCCCGCCGGCAGCTTGTCATTGCTGGGCCTCTCAGTGCAGCACACCATGTGTGAGCTGGGCAGTAATGGGGACGGGGATGTGAGGAGCCTGGGCCTGCAGGGGCAGCCACCCATGCCCAGGCTCCAGCCTAGCCACTGTCTGCCGTGCCCCTTTGGCACCCTGAGCCCGAGGACTTGGGGCCTTCCCACACCTGCCTGAAACCCCACCAGGCCGGCCCTGTGACTTGGCTTCCTGCCAGGCCTTGGGACCTGGTCCTGCCAAGAGCTGAGGAGACCCCGGCGCAGGCAGGGGGCTCAGGCCTTGCTGGGACGCGTCCCCACTGAGGGCCGGATGTGGGGTTCCCCATCCTCTCCAGCCTCCGCGCTGTCCCCCGGGCTCCGGAGCGCACACAGCACCCTGCCTGGCAGCTTTCTCTGCCCTGTTTATTTTCCTGGCCACCTGGGACAGTTCCGAGTGTTGACACTACAGGGTGGAGGCGGGCACAGCGGGCGGCACACACATCGGGCTCGGGGAGCGGGTTCTGCGGGAGTCCTTCGAGGACAGGACTGATGCCCACCGTGGATCCCGGGCTCCCATGCGCGGATGCAGGTGCTCACGGGCCTGGCAGGGACACTGTGTTGGGAGCCCACAGGTGCTGGGACACCTGGGCGAGGCTGAGCAGGCAGCCAAGGGAGCCCCGGAGGGGGAGCCCCGTCCACGGGTGCAGCAGCTCCTGCTGGCGGGCGACGAGGGGCCGGCAGCCCGCGGGCAGCTCCTCCAGCGCCAATGACTCGGCCCACAGCGCGGCGTAAAAGGCTTCATCACTCAGGTGCGGTGATGGCGGGAGCGCGCCGCGATAAATCCTCCCTCCCCGACGCTTTATGGATCATCTGACATTTGCAGCATGCGGCCTCTTCATTACCCGCGCTTGTAGCGATGAATTAAAAATCCTTTTACACGAGGCGGCTTGTACTGCTTAATGGAGCCGGCCAGGCCGCGGTGGTTAACCTCTGCCTGCCCGGCCGATCGCCGTCCCCATCCCCATCCATCAGCCTGTCCCTCACCAGGCTGAGGTGGCTCCAGGCAGCTGGTGGAGGCTCCAGAAGCTTCCTGGAGGAGCGGGAGGTCTGGGAGGGGCCCAGGATGGGAGGAGTCAGCCTGCTGTGAGGTTTGGGGGCGCGGGGCAGGAGGGAGGAACTCGCTCTGCCACCGCAGTGCTGGGGAGCATTCGCAGCCCCCTCAGCCACAGCCACACAGACTGAGGATGTGGTGTTGTGGGTGGTGCCCAGCGGTGGCCATCTGCTTCCTCCCGTCCTGGGCCCCTTCCAGGCCCAGCAGGCCCTGACCCCCACATGCACACTGGGTGGCCCGGGAATCCATGAGGCTCTTCAGACCAGGTGTCCGGAGAAGGGCGGTGACTCGCCTGAGGGAGCCCAGTGTGCTGGACGCCTGTCCCGACCTGCTATGGCCACGAGTGTGGCATGCAGGGGACCTCACCTTTAGGAGGTGGTGGCTCTGGGTGGCTTTGGCCCTGGGTCCACGCTGCAGCCCCATGCACGGCCTGCAGCAAAAGGCTCTGAAGGGGCCTGGCGCACACTCTTCACGACGAGGAACTTGGAATAACGAGCTGCCACTGGGGGGGGGCACTGTGTGCCTGGGTTCCTCCCACGCACCTGTGGGTGCCGTGTTCAAGGCAGCTCAGCACCCGCCGGGCTCACATCAGGGCCTTTGCCCTGGGGCCCTCCAGGGAGCGAGGCTGCGGTCGCCTCCGCGCTCCAGCTCCTCTGACTGGTGGATCAGCCCCTGTCCCTGCCGGCGGAGGATTGGGTATTGACAGTTTAATAATGAGCTCTCGCCGCCATCGATCGCGCTTGCAGCTGCGCCGCCACCGGCCTCCGCGCGTCTGGGTTTTGAACACGATTCATAAAGTGATAAAGGCCCTAGTTATTTAATGCTCAGAGTGACAGGTGCGGAGATGGTGCCCAGTGCTGACACAGGGCATGTGGGGCCTGTGGCCTGTGCCTCGGGGTGAAAGGTCACACGCAGGTGCCCTCCTTAGGAAGGGGGCTGTTCTGCAGGGCCTCTTACCAAAGACTGAGAAAAACTCCTCCCTGTAACCTTTCTCAGTGGTGTCTGGTACATTCACAGAGTTGTGCAGCCATCACCTCTCTAGTTCTAGAACATTCTGTCACTCCAAAAAGCAACCCCGTCCCCATCAGCAGCCACCCTTCACCCCCTCCCCAGGCCCTGGCAACGGGGACTCCGCGCCTGTCTTGGTGGATCCTCCTGCTCTGGGCATTTCTGGTTCCTGGATCACACGGCGTTTCCCGTGGCACCGCGCTGTGGGCGCAGAGTCTTTGTGGCTGAGCAACACGGGGAGAGGCCTGCAGCGCTGGTTCCAGCAGTTGGCGACACAGGCCACGGCTGGCTCCCGGATCTGGGTGGTGGCCCCTCCCAGGCAGAGCAGCGGGGCTGTGCCCAAGGCCCCCATGAGGCTGGTCTGCCTACGTGCCCGTGGGGGACGCCTGCGCAGGCCCCCACCCCACACTGCCCCTGTCCCCGCAGAAGTGCGTGTACTGCCGGAAGCGGATGAAGAAGGTGTCGGGCGCCTGCATCCAGTGCTCCTACGAGCACTGCTCCACGTCCTTCCACGTCACCTGCGCGCACGCGGCCGGAGTGCTCATGGAGCCTGACGACTGGCCCTACGTGGTCTCCATCACCTGCCTCAAGCACAAGGCCGGGGGCCCCGCTGTGAGTCCCACCGCGCTCCCCGCCCTGCCCCCACCCTCCCCCGCCCCTCCCCCACCCTAGCCCGCGGGCTGACTGCCCCTCCCGCCGCCAGGTGCAGCTCCTGCGCGCCGTGTCCCTGGGCCAGGTGGTCATCACCAAGAACCGCAACGGGCTCTACTACCGCTGCCGCGTCATCGGCACCACCACACAGACGTTCTACGAAGTGAACTTTGACGACGGGTCCTACAGCGACAACCTGTACCCAGAGAGCATCACGGTACGCGGGGGCGGGGCCGGGCTGACGGGGGGCGGGGCGGGGCTGGCGGGAGGGGCGGGGCCGGGCTGACTGCGAGGGGCGGGGTTGCAGCAGGGAAGCCCGGACGTGGCCCCTCCCTCTAATCCCTAGTCCCCGCCTGCGGGAAATGCTGCTCTGGTCCCTTGGGGACAAGAAGAGAAGCTCTGTCAGTCCAACACAAGCCTGGAGCGATGGCGGCACCCCCGGGTGGGTGCCTGACCCCAGGACTCCCCGCTGGCTTTGGGATTCAGCAGAGAACGTCGCTAGCCATCACGGGAGGGTCTGAGACCAGGTCTGAGCCAGGTGTGCCGCACCTCACCTTCCTCCTGCTGTGTCTGCAGAGTAGGGACTGTGTCCGGCTGGGACCGCCTCCCGAGGGCGAGTCGGTGGAGCTCCGGTGGACAGACGGCAACATCTACAAGGCCAAGTTCATCTCCTCCGTGACCAGCCACATCTGCCAGGTAAGGGGGGCCCTCGCAGCCCCCACGGACCCCCACCTGCCGCTTGTGCCATCAGCTGAGGTCGTGGTCATGCCCACGAGGCCCTCGCTTGCCCACCTAATTCAAAGCACCAGCCTGGTGTGTTCTCAGAGCTAAAAAGGACCTCTTCTCGTCTGATGTTTCCCTTTGAGGGACGTCTTCCCAGTGCGTTGCGGTGTGGGATGCCCACCCTGGACACCCTCGCCCGGGGGTGGAGCTGCCCTTCCCCGTGGAGGGCAGAGGAGGTGCGAGGGGCCGGACCAGCCTGCTGCACCGGCCCCCAGTCTCCGTGTGCGTGGCGGGTGGTCCAGGGAGCCACTGGCAAGTCCTGCTAGGTGTGGAGAGACATCTGTCCCTGACCATCAGTCAGACGGCATGCCCCCAACAGGAGCCGCAGCGCTGCGAGGTCTGGGCACCACCCCTCTTCCTGTTGCACTGTGGGAAGGCAGGACCGTCACAGACCGGGTGTGGGGTCCAAGGTGACCAGCGACCCTCTGGCGTTTGCCCCTTTCCCCACCACAGCGCCCTGCCAGGCGAGAAGTCTCTCGCTGGGAAGTGATCTGTCGCCAACGGCGCACAGTGGGGCCGGCGGGGTGTGAGCGAGGAGACCTCGCTTCCCTTTCCAAGCGCGGATCGGGACCTGACTCTGAGGACGGAGTCGAGCAGGAGCTCAGAGGGTGGGGTCGGTGGCTAGAGACATCGGGCCGAGCACGTGCCGGTCCGTCTCCCTCCCTAAAGCAACCTGTGAAGACGATAAAAAAGACGTGGGAAAAACATGCAAATACATCCACAGCCATGCTGAAAACGACAAGGGAAGCTCACGGTGGGTTTTGGCTGCACGTCCCAGAAAGGAACCCGAGGAAGCAGACCCTGCCTCGGATGGCAAGCAGGGAGCTGCCGCCACTCAGACGTCGCCAGGATAATTGTCCGGTCACCAGACGCCAGACCAGCGACTGGGAGAGAGCTCAGCCCCGAGGAAGCAGAGCTCACGGGCAGTGTCACCCAGCTCACGAGAGAGATCACGTGACATGTCTGGAGTGCCTGGGGCCAGAGCTTGGGACGTCAGCAGGTGGTTAAGAAAGAACGCAGGTCACAGGTTATGGAAAAGAGAAATGTAGCCCCCGCCGTGGAGCGCCCGCCCGCCCGCCCGCCCGTGAGGTGGCTGTGGGACCTCTGGGTCGCACGATCCTGGAGACACCCCTGCCTCGTGGCCAAGGAGGCGGCGGCAGCCTGGCAGTGCCAGTCCAGGTGACGCGAGGCCTCCCGCCTGCTGGTCCCCAAGGGCCCCCTGGACCAGACCCTCCCTCCCTGGAGCTTCAGGAGCCCAACCTTCCAGAACATTCAGAGCACATTTCCTCTCAAACGGGACCGGCCAAGATGACTTTGCATCCTGCTGAGTTAGATGTCACCACTGAGGGGACCCGGCAGGGGCTCCACGGCCTCTGTGTGGTTTCTCAACCTGCACTTTTCTCAAAGCTGAGAAAACAAACGCCGCCTGACGACCTGCCTCGTGCAGCCCTGGTCAAGGGCAGCTTCCGGCGAGCCCTCCAGAGAAGAGAGGAAGTCGCCCTGACTGACTGTCCCGTCAGCCCACGGTCCCCAAGTTACCTGGCCCTGAGAGCCCACTGGCTCAGGCAGGCTGGCGAGCTGCACCCCCGGACAAGTCGTGTCTTCCCCCCGAGAATCTAGGGCAGATCTCCCCAGTCTCTGTGACCTAGAAACCCGGGCCAGTCTCATCCCAGTTTCTATAACTCGCTTTTTCCTCCCAGGAAGCCTGCTTCTGTCGTGATTAAATCACAGTGTGCGGCGAGGCCACGCGGGGCGGTGACCGGGACCCAGGTGCCGGGAGCTCTGGGCATTGAGGTCCCATGAGGCCGCGCGGGGCAGTGACCGGGACCTGGGTGCTGGGAGCTCTGGGCATTGAGGTCCCAGCACCCCGGGTTGGGAGCTGAGCTTCAGACTCAGGAACTTCGTGCCCAATTGTCCCCATTGCAGGGCACAGGGACAGGAGGTTCCCCTTTGGGTTGCACGTTATAAATAAGACAGGAAGGACGGGCAGGGGCTGGCATGTCGGCGGGCTCTTCCACACAGCCCCCCACAGCGCATCCAAGGGGACAGCCAGCCGTCCAGGCGTCCAAGCTGGGGACGCAGAGACCAGGCCTCCCGCTGCCTGCGTGGGCCAAGAGGCCTGTTGTACCCACGGCGGCTGCTCTTTCTCCGGTGTCCACCTCTTGTCTCTCTCTGTCCTCACCGTCCTTGGAGGAGTCACAATGACCAGCAGGCTCGAGCCAAGGGCCACCATGAGGCAGGGTCTACGCTGCCTTGGAGAGGTGGGCTGGGCCTCTCTCAGACACCCGGCCCCGGGCAGGCGCTGTGCGTCTGAGTTTTGTCACCCGCCCCCATGGACATTCACAGTGTGGTTTGAGGTTTTTTAAGTTTGTATTTAGAGACAGGGTCTCGCTCTGTCGCCCAGGCTGGAGCACAGTGGCGCAGTCATAGCTCACTGCAGCCTCCAGCTCCTGGGCTGGAGCCATCCTCTCGCCTCAGCCTCCTGTAGCTGGGACCACAGGCTTGAGTTTTTAAATGTGAAACTCGAGTCCTCTGCACTGGAACCTTGTCCCCAGAGTAGAACAGCCACTGGGGCCAGGGAGTGACCGCGGTGGCCTTCCTGGGTGAGGAAACACGTGTCCGTCGCCCTGTGACATGGGCGCCTTCAGCAGACGGTGTGTTGTGTTGCCAAGGCAGCCCCCGGGGGCGCCTCTGCCACAGAGCCAGGGCCGCGCCTGTCGATGAAGAGGCGGGGAGCCCGGCCCCCCAGGCTTGCACCTCTCCTGCCAGGCACCCGCCGCCCTATGCACTGCCTTCCTGTCAGCCTGCTGAGCTTGGGCCTCTGTGTCCCCTCGGCCTGACCTTGCCCATCTCCCAGGCCCTGTTAGGGCGCCACTTCCACCAGCCCCATCCGCCCACCCAGCTGTCTGCCCCTCGTCCTGCCAGGCCCTAGAACCTGGGCTTGGGTGGCGGGGCTGAGGGTGCCGTCTCTGCCTGGAACCTTCGGGGGACCCGCCCGCCCCGGCTGTCCCTGCCTCCGCCTTCGAGGGGCCCTCCGCCTGCTCCCTGTGGGCTGCACGCGGGTGCGGTGGGTGTGAGCTTCGGCCCCGCAGCCCCATGGCCTCCGGCGGCCCCTGCACCCCACGGGGTCTCCCAGCACGGGGGGCCTCTCTGGAGCACGCACCCGCCTGGAGGGGCCGGGACCTCAGCAGGGACCCAAGAACCCAGTCCCCGCCTCCTCTGCAGGTGGAGTTTGAGGACGGGTCCCAGCTGACAGTGAAGCGCGGCGACATCTTCACCCTGGAGGAGGAGCTCCCCAAGAGGGTCCGGTCCAGGCTGGTGAGTGTCTCCCCGGAACCCACCGTGGCCACTTCTCAGGGAGCTGGCCTGGGACCTGGCAGGGTGCCGATCACATCTTCACGTGGCGTCTCCGCTTCGGCCAGGAGGGTCCCTGTGCCGCTCGCAGCTCGGGTGGGCAGGGCGGTTTTGTGGGGAGCATGTGGAGGAGCCCAGCCACAGCGTGAACCGGCGCGGGTTTCTGAACACAAACAAAATCCCAGCGCCTGGCACGGCAGTTTTGAAAAAGCTTTTCCTGAGCTGTCTCTCGTGAAACGGGAACAGCGAGCATGGCGGCTGTCCCTCCGCGCTGTCCCTGGTTTGCTCTTTCGTTTTCACTCCAAGGCGAGGTTTTGGGGAGCAGAGCAGTGGCAGAGACGAATGTGCTCGAGGGCAGAACGCGAGGCTCCTGTCTCGGCCTCCTGGGGCGCAGAGGCGGGGAGGACGGGGACCCTGCTCGCAGGGTTGGGGGCACAGGTGGCAGGTGGTCTGTGTCCAGCTGGCTTGGCTTTGGAGGTCACTTGCTGAGGGGCAGCGGCCCAGGGCCCAGCGGAGGCCGCGCTGACCAGGCGCTCTCCTCTGTCCCGCAGTCGCTGAGCACGGGGGCGCCGCAGGAGCACGCCTTCTCGGGAGAGGAAGCGAAGGCCGCCAAGCGCCCGCGCGTGGGCACCCCGCTCGCCGCCGAGGACGCGGGGCGGAACCCGGACTACCTGGCCTTCGTGGAGAGCCTGCTGCAGGCGCAGGGCCGGCCCGGAGCCCCCTTCTAGGACAGCCAGCCGCTCGGGCAGCCCTCAGCCCCACCAGGCCGGCCAGGCGAGCCCCGGGCATTCGCCGGCCATGGATTCCTGTCCTCACCTCCCCAGCCCGAGCCACCTCCGCGCCACGGGTGCCCCTCGGGGCAACAGGAGCGAGCAGGACGCCGGCACGCGGTCCCCGGACTCAGGGAGCAGGGCCAGGCAGGCTGGGGGGCCGGCCGGGGTGCGCACCCCACCCAACTACTCAGAATTGTAAACCATGTAAGCTCTCTTCTCGAAAAGGTGCTACCGCATTGCCTACTGAGCAGCCTTTGAGATTGTGACTTCTGTACATACAGTACCTTTGTGAGGTTCTTTCTATAAATACATATTGTTTAAAAAAAAAAAGCAAGAAAAAAAGGAAAACAAAGAAAAGGAAAAAAATCCCCAAGGTTGTTTTCTAGATTTGTGGCTTTAAAAACAAGACGAAACAAACACGTTCTTTTTCTCAGAACCAAGATTTGCCGAAAGAGGTCAAAGCATCTCGTCGTTTCTTTCTGTTTGTTGTTGTTTTAAAATACTATTTGTCTATCCAGCAGGCAGGGAAGGAAGTGCGTTGTAGCCGGAACGTCCTCGAAGCTCGAGGGGACTCTGACTGCCGCAGAAAGGCAGGGGCCGTGGCTGGCGGGCAGGCGAGTGGCCCGGTCCCTCGTGGTCTCACCAGTGCCCCTTTGCAAAGTAACACCCTCTTCTCGGGCTGCTCCGTCACGGGTGCTCGGGGGGCATCCTTCCAGGCCAGGCTGAGGGAGAGGGGCGTCTTCCTGGCTCAGCCGGTTAGGGGGACACGGGCCCGAGTCAGGGTGGCCCATGGCCGTCTGTTTCCCAACAGACCAGGCCTGGCGTCCTCGGGCTCCGGCCGCCTGCACGCCCCTGCTCTGTAGGGAGGCTTCTGGGCCCCGAGGGGCTTGGTGGTCGTCCTTGTCACCATGCCGTGTCTGGGGCAGAGTGGGAGAGGCCCTGCCGTCGCTCACAGGGCCGTGGGTTGAGTGGATGAGACAGGAAACGCCGCCTTCGCAGCCCCTGGGAGGCGCCTTCCCGGGCTCCGCGCTCTGCAGAGCCGCTGCCTCTTAGCGGCTCCTGCCCGGGAGGATCATTTGCTTGTATTTAAAAAAAAAAAAGTTTTTTTAAAGAGTGTTGTAAAGGTTGCCAGGCCAGAGAGAAGTATTTAATGAAATTGGAGCCTTTCCTTCCCTTGGTGGGGGAGGGGCAGGTCGCCAGAGAGGGCGGGGCGAGGGGCTGGGAGGCAGCCGAGACGTCCAGCCCCGCTGCGGCGCCACTGTATGCATATGTAGTTTGGAAATGCTATTTATATTGTCAGGAAGCGGCAGGTGCCTCTGCAGCCCTGGGCCCCTCGGAGGTCTCCCTGGGCCGCACCCCTCCCCGATGTGGGTTCCGCCATCGGCAAACGGGAGCTGCACGTTGTCCCCACAAAGATTTATCTGTGTCTTACTATGTGCAAAAACAAAGCAAACCCATCCACCCACCCCAGTTTTATTTCCCCACCCGAGATTAAGGATGCGCTGTACTTTTTGCCTAATTTCCCTGCCTCTAGGTTCATAATGAATTAAAGGCTCACGAGCACTGCGAAGTCCTGCTCCTGTCGTCGGAAGTGTCTTCATTTCTGAGCCGGTGCTGGGGGTGGGGGCACGGGGAGGAGCCTGTGCAAAGGCCCTGGGGCAGGACAGTGCCTGGTGTGTGTGGCTGGAGCAGTGTGAGGAGTGGGTGGGGGGAGGGGACAGGGTCGTGCAGGTCGTGCAGGGCCTGGTGAGCTGCAGGGAGGACTTGGGCTTTGACCCTGAGGAAGGTGGGAGCCATGGAGGGTTGTGGGCAGAGGAGGGACCGGCCCTGACCCCGGTGCTCATGGGCGCCCTCCGGTGGCTGCTGCGGGGAGGACAGACTGGGGTGGGTGTGGGCGGAGGTGACGTAGTGAGAAGTGGGCAGATTCCAGGTGTGGAGCCGACGGGATGTGCTGACACACTGGAGCCCCTGGAAAGCGGCTCTGCGCGGGCCAGGGCGGGCAGGGCAGCCCGGGGGGCACGACCCCCAGGGTGAAGATGCTGGGGGTGCCAGGGTCGGGCTGGCAGCTGTGGGCAGCGCGGCGAGTGGACAAGGTCGCCTGGCGGAGCAGATGGAGCCCGTGGGGGCCCAGACAGGCCGCCCGTCTCTGGCCCCGCTGTCCCCGCGGAGCAGGCGTCCTCGAGTCTTCCTTGCCACGCGGCTGAGCAGAGTCTGACGGCGTCACCGCGCGACTGCCCCCCGCCCAGTTCTCATCCTCCGGCCATCCTGCCCTGGCGTCCTCAGCACCGAGAGGACTCAGTTTCCCCATCTGCTATAAGGGGGAAGGGGACGTGCTCCTCCCTGCGTGTGGCCCGGGACTGGGACGCTCTGCCCACTGCCACTTCCCAACAAAGACTGTCCCTCTCCTCCCGGAGTCTCCAGAGCCGTCCCCGAGGGGACAGACGCAGCCCAAGACAGGCCACAGCGGCCGCGTGGCGGTGGTCTCTGCACGGGGCTGTGGCAGTTGGGGACAGGCCATCGCTGTCTGCCAGGCAGGATAAAGACAGCAGCTGGGGCCTCGAGCGTGCGGCCGTGGGGGCCAGCGGGGTCTGCGCTGGGGCCGGGGCGCCCCGTGCCGGGTCTCGTGTCTCGGGCGGCGCGGGCTCTGCGGTCACACCAAGTTTGTTCAGGCATCGGTTGATATTTTCATGCGGCCGCCACGTGCCAGCCCTGGAAGACGGCAGAGGAAAAGGAGACACCACCGAAAACGCAAGTATGACACGTGCCCCGGGTCGGGTAGAGGGGACCCGTCGGTGGGAGGACGGACGTTTAAGCAGATCCAACCCCTCTTGGGACCGGGCAGCAGAGAGACGCGGTCTGTGGTTCGTCACGCCGAGCACGGTGTCCTAGGGCCAAATCCAGCCACCACCTGTTTTTGTAAATAAAGTTTTATTGCCACACAGCCGTCCCGTGCAGCCGCAGACAGGTGTGGCCACACAGCCCGCCCGGCCACAGCCACGAAGCCCAGCGGGTTTAGTTTCTGGCCTTTCGCAGAGAAGAGACGCGCCCAGCCTGTCACCCAGGCGGAGGCAGGGGCAGGTGCATCCCGGTGGGGACAGCCTGTCGTGCCCAGACACACGTTGTCTCTCAGACGCTCCGGAGAAGACAGGCGACCCCTCTGCCCCACCTCAGGTGTGGCCACGGTCGTCCTAACTGCTGGAAGGGATGAGCCCGTGGCTGCCCCCGCCCCGGGCCTGGATCTTCTCCGCTGCGTTGCCGTCTATGATTCGGCTCTGACCCTGCCGTGATCACAAGTCACTGCCTTCCTGACGGTGGCCCGATCTCTGTGTGGCTCCCTCCCTGCTCGAGGCCACTCCCCCAGGCTGTTCCCTGTCCCTCAGCGAGGCTGCTTTGGGGACAAAGTCATGGCCCCGGCTCTCTGGGCCCCCAAAGCCAGGCACAGAAAGCAGCCGCACTCCCGGGGCCGGGGGACACGCTGGGGCCTGGCACCCGCGCCGGGCCGTGCTCTGCGGACCGGATCTGCCCGGCACTCCTGCACTGTCCGCGGAGAAATGAGAATCATTTGCGGCCGCAGCGGCCCGAGGGCCAAGCACGGCCACGTGGCGAGGGCAGGAGGAGCGAGCCTTGCGCAGCGTCCATCGTGCCTGCTAACGCTGCCGTGACAGGGACAAATGACCCCATCCCGCAGCCTCCAGAGGGTGACGGAGCCCCCCCCACCACCACAACACCCTGCGCCCGCCAGCCCCGCAGCTGCTGTAGAGACACACAGCCCGACACGGGGCCACGCTGGGACCTGGAAACAGTCTCCGTGTCCCCTGTCCCTCCTGAGGGCCCCACAGGTCCCTGAGCACTTACTGCTCCGTTGCTCTAAGTCCACGAGCCGGGGCCTCGGACCACAGAGAATTCCTCCCCCAGTCGTGGGGGACAGAAGTTTGAGGTCAGGCTGTCAGCAGGGTCACCCAAGGCTCCAGGAGAGGGTCCCTCCTGCCTCTCCCGGGGTCTGGTGGCCCTGGGCATCCCTGGGCTCCAGTTCTGCCTCTGCGGTCACACGGCCGTCTCCTCTGTATCTGTCCCATGTGTCTCATAAGAGGACACTTGTCATTGGGTTTAGGGGCCACCTAGATAATCCAGGACGATCTCCTCATCTCAAATTGGTGACTGTGTCTGCAAAGGCACTTTTTCCAAGTAAGGTCACAGTCACGGGTTCCGGGGAGTAAGGTGTGGACGGATCTTTCCAGGGGCCACTAGTGAAGCCACTACCATGACTTTCCCCTGTTTTGGAGTCGACTGCCCCTAACTGGCTGCTGGTCCCATGACACATGTGACAGTGACCACCGTGAGGGTGGGGACACGGTCTTGGTCCCCTCGGCACACGCGGCCCTGCTGTTGGCCGCGCTGGGCTGCGTGGGGAGCACGGGCTCCACAAGGACCTCAGAGGCCGGGCTTGGGGCCTGGGTCACCGCGGGCGGGTCTGAGAGCCACAGCGGACGATGCCGCAGGTGGCCTGGGGCTCAGCCGGGGTTGGCGCGAACATCCCCCACCCACCCCAACCCCGGGCTCGTCAATCCCAGGAAGTGAGGATTCGTTCCGAAAACACGTGGGGCGCAGAGACGCCACGCGAGACCCCCAGCCAAAGCCGGGGCGATTCGGACAGCAGAGTACGTGATCGAGCGGGGCGATCGCCTGTAGGCAGAACAGATATCACGACTGCTGCCGATACTGCGTGGGCGCGGGGACACGTCCTCACAGCCCAGTCTGATGGGCGAGCGGGAGAGGGACAGGCACGTCTCGGTCCCGTGCTGCCGTCGGGCGCCACACACCGGCTGACGTATAGAGAACGGGAGCGACGTTCCCGCGGGTTCTAGCGGCTGGGGAGTCCAAGGTCAGGGTGCCTGCGTCTGGCGAGGGGCTGAGTGCCCCCAGGACGGGCCGAAGGGGCGCTCCCTCCCAGAAGCCCTTTCACGATGGCGCGAGCCCTCCGCACCCCCTAGGCGCCACCCCCAGCCCCGGTGCGCTGGGCTACGTCCGCCAACACGGGCTCGCGGAGGACAGACAGGTCCAGCCCGCCGCGAGAAGGAAGGAGTTTACACTCGGTCGCCTGCAGACGCGGCCGCTGCGCCTCTGTTGCCTGGCGCTGCTCCCGGAGCTTGGGCTACGCTGGGGGAGAAGGCGGGGGGAAAGAAGAAAGAAAAGAGAAAAATCCCTGCCCACGTCCTCCTCTCACAGGAGACAGATGGGAAAAAACCAAATTGTGGGGCAGGCCGAGGTTGTAAATGCGTTGCAAAAAAAATAAAGAGGAAGATAATAAGGGGTGTTACTGGGGTTCGATTTTATGTAGGATGTTCAGGGTCTCACTGAGAAAGTGACATTTAGAGTCAAGACCCAGAGGAGGTGAGGGCGTGAGTCTAGTGTTCATCTGGGGACAACAGGAGCTCCGGGCAGAGGGAACAGGCCGTGCAAAGGCCCTGGGGCAGGACCACACCTGGCGTGGGGGAGGCACAGCGAGGAGGCCCGTGTGGCTGGAGCAGAGGGAGGAGGGGAGAGAGGGAGGGAGGAGGGAGGGCGGGGAGGGGACGGGGCAGGTCGTGCAGGGCCTGGTGGGCTGCAGGGAGGACTTGGGCTTTGACTCTGAGGAAGGTGGGAGCCATGGAGGGCTGTGGGCAGAGGAGGGCCAGGCCTGACTCAAGCGCTCACAGACGCCCTCTGGCTGCCATGGGGAGGACAGAGTGTGGGGGGGAGTTTCCAGTGTCCCCCAGTTACGGACACTGCTACAGCCAAGCAGGCTCCTTTGCGCACGTCTGCATGTTTTCTAGAGCAAATTCCTGGAGAAACAAAGCGGGAGATCGCTCCGCGGAAGCCTCTGCAATTCTACATTTAATTCCCGCAGCCGGGGCCCCCAGACACCTCGTGCAGCCCCGACGTGCGCTGCAGCGGCTGCGCTCTGACCTCACTCTGCCATCTTTGTCCCGCTGCTAAATGAAGAGCGATCTCTGGCTCTGGCTTAAACATCGCCGCTCTCAGCAGCGCGACGGGGCCGCCCTTTCATCCGGTTAAAGCCTTTTGTCAGAACTGTCTTGAAACATATTATGTTTAAAATTCCACGATGCGCATTTCCCGCGGGGGGAGGGCGGGCCGTGCGACCCGCGCGCGGCGGCTTCTCCTGCTGGTGACTCTGCTTGATGAGGAGGAAGCCGAGCCGGAATCACCGGGTGGCGAGAGCCGGGCAGGGCTCAGCTGGGCTCAGCTGGAACTGGGACCCAGAAAATGCACAGAACCGTTTCCCGGAGAAGCCGCGTGCGGCCGCGGCCGAAAGCGCGACCTTCCCCTCGGGCAGGTGGCCGCAGACCACGGCCACGCCCGGCTTCCCTCGCGTTGGTCCTGCGAAGAATGCGACTTTTGTGCCGGCCGGAGCACTGGGCTGCAGCTTGTAAACATAGCCCGCGATGAGTCGCCCATGTCTCCCTCCGACACGAAGAGGAAATTGCGGCGGATCGGCAGAGGGTCACACGCCCCTGGGGACACAGCCGTTTCTGCAGAAGTTCCATTCTTTATTTTTGATTTTTTAGGAAACTTCCGTTTGTCCCCACAGTTAGGAGCGTGAGCCCCCAGGAACGGGCAGGGCAGCCCGAGCGGCCGAGGCCTGCCCACCCGCGGGCCGGAATGACGGCCGCGCCGCCCGTGTCACAAGAAGCGGCGCCTCAGAACGCGGGAGCGCCTGGCTTCCGTCAGCGCGCAGAGAGCAGGGCCTTGTCACCGCAGGCCCGGCGTGTCCCAGAGCTGAAGAGAGTGACGGGGATGAGGGCGCGTGGCTGGCGCTGGCCGTTCCCGGGGAGGCGTGTGCGTGGGGGGCGGTGGCCCCTCCCGGGAGAAAGGGTTTCGGTGATTATTGAATAAGGCCGGCGCTGTCGGTGGAAAAGCCCAGCTGCTACTCTTTTGTCCTCCTCCTCTACTTTGGAGGTGCAGAAATCAAAATATTCACCTTCTCCAGCTTACTGGCCGCTATGCAGAGTCATGTGACACAGTTCTGGGCACTGAGACATAGTAGTGGGGAATTCTGGGTGGCTGGTGCCACCCTTCCCCCATTCTCCCTCCTTTCTCCCATCTGGAATGTGGGTGTGATGGCTGGAGTCACAGCAGCTATTCTATGATCACAAGAGAGGCAGAGAGAAATGCACGGATGTTGTCCCAGATACCACTCTTTGGGTTGGTAGAGTTTGCCAATTTCCATGGTGTCAATATTCTCTCACCATGAACAACTTCAAGCTACCAGCACAATGCCACCGAATGTAGAATTAGAAAGAGAAGCACAGCAGCACACCATTGTATAATGTTTCCACCCAACAGACACAATAACAATGAACATAGGTGATAGCAAAATGTAGAAAACAATCAGCATATGATGAGGTTTGAATGTTTATTGCTTTTTTTAAAATATAATTTACTTAATTCAAAGTTTATATCATTTTATGTTTCATAATGGCTATGTTTCATAACCAGTCCGCAAAACTACTGAATCGTTTCCTTTTTTGAGACCCAGTCTCACTCTGTTGCCCGGGCTAGAGTGCCGTGGCGTCAGCCTCGCTCACAGCAACCTCAGACTCCTGGGCTCAAGCGATCCTCCTGCCTCAGCCTCCCGAGTGGCTGGGACTACAGGCATGCGCCACCACGCCCGGCTAATTTTTTCTATATATATTTTTAGTTGGCCAATTAATATCTTTCTATTTCTTTTTTTAGTAGAGGCGAGGTCTTGCTCTTGCTCAGGCTGGTTTCAAACCCCTGACCTTGAGCGATCCTCCCACATCAGCCTCACAGAGTGCTAGTATCACAGGCGTGAGCTACCATGCTTGGCCCTCTTTTGTATTTTCTATAAATGGAATTCCACAGTATGTTCTCTTTGTATCTGGTTTCTCTCAACATTATATCTGTGAAATCCATCCACGTTGTCTGTCTCTGTAGTTCATTTTTTAAAATTTTTGCATAATGTTCTGGCATATGAGTAAACCGTCATTTATCCAGTCTAAAGCTGAGGGCATTTGGGTTTTTCCATTTTGCTTATTCCATAGAGTGCTGCCCTGAACTTTCTTGAACAGGTCTTTGGTGAACAGATGCGAGCGTTGTTTCTCTCAGGTACGTACCCAGGAGGAGGGTTGCTGGCTCATACCTTTGATCCATTTTTATAGATTGTCGCAATAGCATGATGCAAAACGAACCGTGAGAAGTGCTAATCCAGAGGCAGTGAATGACAAAAAAGCAAAAAGCAAAAAGCAATGAAAAGATATTCGTTGACGTGTGTTGGCCAATGCCGTCATTGAGGCACATGCGTAGTCTTTGAGGAAGTGATTAAGCATCTCATGAGATTCTTGGGAAACGTGCTATGGATCCTGTGTTTCAATTTTGGGAAACATATGCAAGCAAAGTAGTTTCGTTGCTTCTCCCCCGAAGCAACCCACGTGCCTATCTGCAGCTCACACTCTGGGAAACACTGGTCTCTAAGTCCAAACTCCTCAGCCGGCATATCCTTTCAGGAAGATCATGATCATCTCCTTGTCTGCTGCATGGATCACCCTCGCCTAAGTGCCCTGGTGCCACCTCACCTTTGGGCTTTTGCCCAAGCTGCGCCCACTGCCTAAAGTGCCCTCCTTCCTCGCCACTTGAAGTCAAGCTCTTACCTTTCTAGTTGGGATTCAAGGCCAGACCTGATATTCCTCCTCCATGAAGAGCTTCCTGAGCTTGAGCCAGAATTAAGCGCTTCCTACCCTGTGTTCTCCTTCCATCTTTAGATGGTGCTCATTGCGTGTTCATCCCCCCGGTGAGACAACCCCAGAGGGTAGCCCAGGGCCTGGCCTACAGCTAACATTAGAGGCTAATTAGGTCAGCGGTCGACAGCGGAGGACTGACCAGGTGGCAGCCACAGCTTCTCTTTCTTGAATTTCACAACAACCCTGTGAGGCTCATTCCCATTTTATAGATTGGGACTTGCAAGCACAGAGTGGTGAAGTAACTTGCCTGAGTTCACACAGCAAGCAAGAGGCAAAGCTAGGATTTGAACCCAGGACACCTGGGCTCAGAGCCGACACCCTTAGCCCATTTTGGTGTCAAGCATAATCAGATGAAGGCCACAAGGAGTGGGGGTGGGGTGTGATCCTGCCAGCTTCTCCTGCCTGCCAGGAAAGCCTGAGATATCTGAATATAAAGCAATCCCTGATCCCCACGGACCACACCTGTCATGCGCCCTACCCGGCCTTCACCTGCATTGCTCCTGCGATGTTTCTCCCACCCCCGGACAGCTGCTCAAAATTCCCCTGAAAAGGTTTATTTTTATTGGTAGCCCGTGCTTGCAGCTGGGAAGCCAGACCCCAGGAAGAAGCGCTGGGTGCCGTGGGTCGAAGCTCATGCCCATCCCCCAAGTTCCTATGTCGAAGTCCGAACCCTCGGCACCCCAGAAGGCGACCGTATTGGAAATAGTGTCATTGCAGATGTAATTAGCAGGTTAAGATGAGGTCGTTAAGTTTCTGGGGAGTCAAAAATTGTACGTGGATTTTCGGCCGTGGGAGAGGCCGGCGCCCCTAAGCCCCCCCCATTGTTCAAGAATCATCGTGCTTCGTTTCACACTGGGCGCTGCGATGATGGAGTTGGCCCTGCCTTGGGGACCTTCTATTGGATGAGCAAGTGACCAACCATCCCCCCTTAGCTCAGCGAGGATCCTAGCACGTGGGTGTTAGGAGCCCCGCTACACAGAGGGGGAAACTGAGGAAGAGGGAGGTCAGGACCCTTGCTCAGGGCTGCAGCAGGGTCCCCACTCAGGGTGCCAGTCACCTCACGCCCAGCAAGCACTGATTGAGCGCCTGCTGCTGCCCAGCTTTGGCTCAAGTGATCAGGGGTGACATGAACTCTTTTCCTCTCTTCCCGTGTGGCATGTATGTGTATGGGCACACACATGCACACGCATATTGCAGATTTTTGCTCACTGGGTATGTATGCACACATATACTGCCATTTCATTCTTTTTTTTTTTGAGACAGAGTCTCACTCTGTTGCCTGGGTGAGTGCCGTGGCGTCAGCCTC
>CAUYPO010032485.1:0-10598 GCA_963574435.1 Cheirogaleus major
AAGGACTCATACTATAGACAAACCCTATGAATGTAAGGTGTGTGGCAAAATCTTCATTCATTCCAGTACTTGTCGAAGACATGAAAGAACTCATACTACTAATGTGTGTGAAAATGTTATTTTGGTAAGGAATTTGGAAAGTAGTCAGTTGTCCCCAGTTCCTCTCAAACACAGAAAAAGAGAGTAGAGAAAACCCAATGAGATAATTGACTTTGAATTAAGAAGAGAGCCTTGGAATAGGACAATAAAATCTACAGTTGGAGTTGGATCTCTGGATTATATGTTGGGAACTAGATTTCCTAGAATTTATTCCATTTATGATTCCATGGTAAAATTCACCAGTAGCCTGTTTTACATGAGATTTTTGTTTGTTTGTTTTTGAGACAGAGTCTCACTCTGTTGCCCGGGCTAGAGAGCCGTGGTGTCAGCCTAGCTCACAGCAACCTCAAACTCCTGGGCTCAAGCCATTCTTCTTCCTCAGCCTCCCAGGTAGCTGGGACTACAGGCATGCACCACTTTGCCCGGCTTTTTTTATATATATATATTTTTAGTTGGCCAATTAATTTCTTCATTTTTAGTAGAATGGGGTCTCACTCTTGCTCCGGCTGGTCTCGAACTCCTGAGCTCAAACAATCTGCCCGCCTCAGCCTCCCAGAGTGCTAGGATTACAGGCATGAACCACCATGCCCGGACTTTACATGAGATTTTGAAGGCAAACACGAAGAAGGCATTAGTTCCATTTCAGAGGCACCACGCAGGGAGACAGACAGATTCACATGGGTTGTGGAGATACCTGATTCCAGCCCATTTTCCTGATTCTTTGACTTGCCAATCCAGAGTATCCTCAAAATCACTTGACTTTAATTTTTTCTTTGGTGTTTCCAAAGATATCCTGAGAAGTTTCACATTAAAGATCTATCCACAGTTTGGCTTTTTTCAGGCATTGTAATGTGTTTAACCAGGCAATTAATTCAGACTGTTATGGGTGGTAGTGTTCTCAGATGCTCTGATTCTACTTATGTATAGATGGAATTAGCATAAGGTCTACTTTGTATTTCACGTACCTTTGTGCCTACTAGTAGTGACTCTGTTCTTGAGTCGGGATGATAGCTGTAATGCCACCATCAAAACCACGTCAGTGGGAGCTTGTTCTTCTGTATTGTGAAGTGACTGCTCTCACCCAGTAATTTCATGTGAGCATAAGTACCTTCTTCCTGTCAGGATATTTCATGTGTTCCCTATTACTCAGAGCTAGATATAACATCTCAGTTCATTTTCAGTTGTGTTTGATTATATGTGATTAAAAACAATATGTATTTTGTTTACAAAAAAAATGAAGGAGAAATAAAGTCTTTCCCAGACAAACACAAATTGAGGGAATTTACCATCACTAGATTTGACATACAAGAAAATGTTTAAGGGAGTTCTTCAAGTGAGAATGAAAGCGTACTAAATACTAATATGAGCACAACAAAGTATAAAATTCACTGGTAAAGATAAATAGCTAGTCAAATTCAGGATATTCCAATACCATTATGGTACTCTGTAAACCATATATATTGCTAGTATGAAGGCTAAAAGTTTAAACAGTCAAAAAATGATAGCTATAATAAGTTGTTATGAAATAAATAATATTAAAAGAGGTCAATTTTGACATAAAAATATAAATTGTTGCAGGGAAGGTAAAAATCTAGAGTTTCTATATGCAACTGAAGTTAAGTTGTTATCAGGGTAAAACAGTCTATCATAACTATAAAGTGATTTATGTGAGCCTCATATTAACCACAAAGCAAAAAGCTACAGGAGATATGCAAGAAATATATAGAGAGGAATCAAACATTAGCACTACAGAAAATCACTAAATCACAAAGATAAGCAACAGCAGAGGTAGGAACGAAGTATTGACAAAACAACAAGAAAAAATTAACAAAATGACAGTAGTACATCCTTACCTACAAATAATTACTTTGAATGTAAATGGGTTACATTTTCCAATCAAAAGACATAGAGTGGATGAATGGATGAAAAAACAAGATCCAGCTATATACTGCCTACAATAGATGTAATTTAGCCTTAAGGACACACATAGGATGAAAGTGAAGGAGTAGACAAATATATTTCATGCAAATGATAACCAAAAGAGAGCATGGGTGGCTACACTTGGATAAAATAGACATCAAGTCAAAAACTGGCACAAGAGAAAAAGAAGGTCATTATTTAGTGATAAAGGGCTAAAATCATCAAGAGGACATAATTGTAAATATATATATGCACTCAATATTGGAGAACCTAAATATACAAAGCAAATATTAATCTACAATACATGAAGGGATAAATAAATAGCAATATAATAATAGTATGGGACTCCAATATCTCACTTTTAACAATGAATAGATCAACCAGACAGAAAATTAATAAGGAACTACTGAAATTGAACTGCACTTTAAACAAAATGAACCTAACAGATATACAGAAAGCTTTCCATCCAACAGCAGCAGAATATACATTCTTCTCTAATGTAGATGTAACATTCTTCATGATAGACCATATGGTTGACCACAAAACAAGCCTTAACAAATTTAAGAAGATCAAAATCATATCAAGTATTATTTCCAATCACAATAGTATGAACCTAGAAATCAATAACAGGAGGAATTCTGAAAAAATCATAAATAGGTAGAAAATAAACAACATGCTCCTGAGCAACCATGAGTCAAAGAAGAAATGACAAAGAAAAATTTAAAATTGCAAAGTACCTTGAGACAAACTATGGAAATAAATCATACCCAAATCTGTGAATGCAACAAAAGTAGTTCTAGGGGGGAAACTTATAGCAATAAATGCCTTCATTAAACAAGAAGAAAGGGCCAGGTGCAGTCGGTCACACCTGTAATCCTAGCACTCTGTGAGTCCAAGGTAGGAGGATCACTCACAGACAGGTGTTAGAGACCAGCCTGAGCAAGAATGAACATCCATCTCTACTAAAAATAGGAAAAAAATAGCTGGGCATGGTAGTGTGCACCTGGAGTCCCAGCTACTCAGAGACTGAAGCAGGAAGATTGCCTGAGCCCAGGAGTTTGAAGTTGCTGTGAACTACGCTGATGCCATGGCACTCTAACCTGGGTGACAGAGCAAGACTCTGTCTCAAAAAAATAAAAAAAGACCAAAGATTCCAAATAAATAGCCTAAGATTATTCCTCAACAAATTATAAAAACAAGAGTAAATTGAACCCAAAGTTAATAAAGAAAATATTAAAGATCAGAAGAGAAATAAATCACATAGAGAATAGAAAAAACAGAAAAAAATCAATGAAACTAAGAGATTTTTATAAAAATAAACAAAATCAACAAACCCTTATCTAGACTGAGAACAAAAGATAGAAAATTAAATATATAAAATCAGACATAAAAGTGGTGACATTAAAACAGACACATCAGAAATAAAAATGATCATAAGAGAGCATCATGAAAAATTATATGCCAAAAAAATTGATAACTTAGAGAGAATGGAATAATTGCTAGAAAAATAAAATCTACCAAGGTTGAATCAGGAAGAAATAGAAAGTCTTAACAAACCAATAACTACCAAAGAGACTGAAGTAGTAATTAAAAACATCCCAACAGGGAGCAGAGACAAGATGGCTGACCAGAGATATCAACTTCCATACCATATGAGGAAGAAAGAAAAGTTTTAGATGAAAAATTAAAACAAATTAAAAATTTAAAAAAAAAAAAACAGATCGGGTGCAATTCTGAGGGAAAAGTGCCAGAACATACCAGAAATTCCATGGAAACAAATTGTGGAGCACAACAAAAAAGATCAAGATATCAACAGAGATCAACCCCCAAGAGGTTTGGGGTCCAGTGAAAAGAGTCGGTGGGGTGGTTTGTTTCTCCCTTGCTCACATCTCTGGCAATCAGCAGGGGTCCTGAGCGGCTGGAGAGCCTTTCTACCTTCTCTAGTCCATAAGCTGTTGTCACCAGTGAACTGAGAGCATCTTGAGGACAAAGCACCAGGCTCTCAGCCCCCTTGAGGTCATTTCCCATCACCACAGACCTGAGCTGAGACAGCAGGCACCTTACTGCTTTACCACACACTGTGTACCTTTGCCCTCCCCAGGGAGCTTCAGCCCCTCAATTATCATCTCACTCATTCCCACACAACCATAACTCACCACTGCTACAGCCTACAAATAACTAGCAACTGAGAGAACCACCACACGAAGGATATCTATTTTCCCAAGACATCCATCCAGAACCTAGACTGCCATCAAAGCACCCACAAGCAAAGTTCAAGATTCGTAGCCAACATATGCTACAGACACACACTTATGAGTGAGGGGGTAAAAGCCTCATCCAAACAAAACAAAATCCACAAATAAGTAGCAACAGCTGCTCCACATGAGAAGGAATCACTGGAAAAACTCTTGAAGTATGAAAAATCAGAGTGAAAGGACACCCCCAAAGGGGAATACCTGCTCTCTATCAATGGATACCAGCTAAAATGAAAATATTGAAATGACCGATAAAGAATTACAAATATGGATTGTAAGGAAGTTCCATGAAATCCAAGAGAAAATGTAAAACCAACTCAAAGAAACCAGAAAAACAACTGAGGTAATGAATTAAAAATTCACTGAAGAGATTGCCATTGAAAAATAGAAATTATAGAAATGAAAAATTCATTTAAGGAAACACAAAACACAGTGGAAAGTTTTAAGAGTTGTCTAGAACACACAGAAGAAAGGATCTCAGACCTTGAAGACTCTTTTGAATTAATTCAGTCAGTCAAAAATGAAGAAGAAAGAATTAAGAGGAATGAACAAAGCCTACAAAAAATATGGGATTATGTAAAATGGCCAAATTTAAGAATCACAAGCATCCCTAAGGGTTAAGAAGAGAATTCACAACAGCTGGAAAACCCATTTTGAGGGAGTAATTGAGGGAAACTTCCTGGGTTTTGCTAGGGATTTAGACATCCAGGTACAAGAAGCTCAACAAACATCTGAAAGACTTATTGCAAAGAGGCAATCACCAAAACTCATAGTCATCACACTGGCCAAAGTCAACATGAAGGAGGAACTCCTGAGAGCCATGAGGTGAAAACATCCAGTAACTTACAAAGGAAAACCCATCAGGCTAACTGCACACTTCTCAACTGACATCTTACAAGCCAGAAGGAATTGGGACCCTATCTTCAATCATCTTAAACAGAAAAACTTCCAGACAAGAATTCTGTATCCTGCAAAACTAAATTCCATATATAAAGGAGAAATAAAGACTTTTCCAGAAAATAAAACACTGAGGAAATTTGCATAAACTACATCTGCCATACAGGAAATACCCATAACTGCATTATACATGGATCAACAGAATAGACGCCCACCAGTGTAAGACCATCCCAAAGCTATACCTCAGAGTTCATATAAAACAATAGCACAAGAGGTAAAACAAAACATAAGGTACTACCCAACAGGATGAACAGAACAGCATCCCACATATCAATTCTATCAATCAATGTGAATGGTCTGAATGCCACACTCAAGAGACCTAGTTTGTCTGAATGGATGAAAAATTACAGCCTGAGTATCTGCTATCTCCAGGAAACACATCTAACCCACAAGGACTCATACAGACTCAAGGTAAAGGGATGGAAAATAATATTCTATGGAATCAGAAAGCAAAAGAAAGCAAATGTAGCCAATCTTATTTCAGATAAAATTAACTTTAAATCGACAATGGTAAAGAAAGAAAAAGTTGGTCATTATATAATGGTAAAGGGAGCAATTCAACAAGAAGACATAACAATACCAAATATTTATTCACCTAACACAGGAACACCCAGATTCATAAAGCAAATTCTACTTGATCTAAGCAAAGAGATAAATAGCAGCATCATGATTGCTGAGGATTTCAAGACCCCACTGACAGATCATCCAGGTAGAAAATTAATAGACACTGGACTTAAATGGGACTATAAAGCAAATGTGCCTAACAGACATATACAGAACATTTTACCCCAAAACTATGGAATATACATTATTCTCATCAGCAAATTCAAAAGAATAGAAATTATACCATGTAACTTCTCAGACCACAATGAAATATAACAAGAAATCAACTCCAAGGGAAACACTCAATTCTACACAAAGTCATGAAAATTAAACAACATGCTGCTTAATGGTTCTTTGGTCAATAATGAAATTAAGATGGAAATGAAAAGATTACTTGAACTGAATGACAAAGGGGACACAAGTTATCAAAATCTATGGGATTCAGCAAAAGCAGTCCTAAGGGAAACTTCATAGCCTTAAATGCCTACATCAAAAGACAGAAAGATCACAAGTTAGCAATTTAATGACATCTCATAAGGAACTAAAAAAGGAAGAGCAAACCATACCCAAAGCCATCAGGATAAAATAAATAACAAAGGTCAGAGCAGAACTAAATGAAATGGAAAAAAATACAAAGTATCATTGAAACAAAAAACTGGTTATTTGACAAAATAATCAAAATTGATAGACCTTTTGCTAGATTAATTAGGTATTGAAGAGAAAGGACCAAATAAGCTCAATCAGAAATGAAAAAGGAGATACTACATGTACCACAGAAATGCAAAATATCATCTGTAAATACTATGAAAATCCCTATACACATAAATTCCAAAAAGTAGAGGACATGGAAAAATTCCAGGAAACACACACATCCCAAGACTCAATCAGGAAGAAATGGAACTCCTCAACATACCAATAGTGAGCAGCAAGATTGAAGCAGTAATAAAATATGTTCCAAAAAAAAGCCTCGGACCAGATGGATTCAAGCCAAATTTCATCAGACATACAAGAAAAGCTAGTACCCATACTGCAGAAATTATTCCATAATATCAAGAAGAAGGGAATCCTCTGTAACTCATTCTATAGAAGCTACTAGTATCACCTTCCTACCAAAGCCAGGAAAGGACACAACCAAAAAAGAAAACTACAGACAAATATCACTTATCAATATAGATGCAAAATCCTCAATAAAATATTAGCAAACTGAAATCAACAGTGCATCAGAAAAATAATCTGCTAGAACAAAGTGGGCTTCATCCCAGGAATACAAGGATGGTTCAACATACATAAATCAATAAATGTGATTCACCACATAAACAAAAGAAAAAACAAAGACCATATGATCCTCTCAGTAGATGCAGAAAAATCATTTGACAAAATCCACCACCCTTTTATGGTAAGAACACCTAACAAAATAGACATAGATGGGATACACTTCATAATTATAAAAGCCATATATGACAAACCCACAAAAAACATCATGCAGAATAGGGAAAAATTGAAAACATTCCCACTTAGAACTTGAACCAGAAAAGGTTGCCCACTAACAACTTCTATTCAACATAGTGCTGGAAGTCCTAGCCAGAGCAATCAGACAAGAGAAGGAAATCAAGGGTATCCAAATGGGGAAAGAGGAGGTCAAATTATTGCTCTTTTCTTGCTCTATATGACCTTATATCTAGAAACCCCCAATGATTCCAACAAGAGACTCCTGGAATTGATAAATAAATTCAGCAAAGTCTCAAGTTATAAAATCAATGTACATAAATCAGTAGCATTTCTATACACCAATAATAGTCAAGTTGAAAATCAAATTGAAATCTCAATACCATTCACAACAGCTACAAAGAAAATAAAAAACCTAGGGATATGCTTAACCAAGGAGGTAAAAGATCTCTATAAGGAGAACTATGAAACACCAAGGAAATGAATAGCAGAGGACAGAAAAAAAAGGGGAAAACATATCATGGTCATGGATCAGTAGAATCAACATTGTTAAAATGCCCACACTACCCAAAGTGATTTACAGATTCAGTGCAATCCCCATAAAAATGCCAATATCATATTTCTCTAATCTAGAAAAAAGTAATTCTAAGCTTTATTTGGAACCAGAAAAGAGCCTGAATAGCCAGAGCAATCTTAAGCAAAAAAAAAAAAAAAAAAATCTGGAGGCATCACATTACCTGACTTCAAACTATATTATAAAGCTGCAATAACCAAAACAGCATGGTACTAGCACAAAAAAGACATAAAACAATGGAACAGAACAGAGAACTCAGATATAAAACCATCCATATACAGCCAGCTGATATTTGACAAAGCAGACAATGTATACTGGGGAAAAGAAGCCCTATTCAATAAATGGTACTGTGCAAATTGGATATCCCCATGTAGAATAATGAAACAGGATCCATATCTCTCATCACTCAAAAAATTTATTCAAGATGGATAAAAGACTTAAATTTAAGGCATGAAACCATAAGAATCCTAGAAGAAAATGTAGGAAAACCTCTTCTAGATATTGGCCTAAGCAAAGAATTTATGACTAAGATCTCAATGGCAATTAAAACAACAACAACAACAATAATAAATAAATGGGACCTGATTAAATTAAAAAGCTTCTGCACAGCAAAGGAAATAATCAACAGAGCAAATAGACAACCTACAGAATGAGAGAAAATATTCACAAGCTAAACATTCAATAAAGGACTAATAACCAGAATCTACAAAGTACTCAAACAAATCAACAAGAAAAAAAAATCAAACAACACCATTAAAAATTGGGCAAAAGACATAAACAGAAGCTCCTCAAAAGAAGATAGACAAATGGCCAATAAACATATGAAAAAATGCTCAACATCACTAATCATCAGGGAAATGCAAATTAAAACCACAATGAGATATCATCTTACCCCAGTTAGAATGGCTTTTATTAAAAAGTTCAAAAGCAATAGATGCTGGTATGGATGCAGAGAGAAAGGAATGCCTATATACTATTGGTGGGACTGCAAATTAGTACAACCCCTATGGAAAACAGTATAGAGATTCCTTGAAGAACTAAAAGTAGGCCTACCATTTGATCCAGCAATCCCACTACTGGGTATTTACCCAAAGGAAAAGAAGACATTTTTATCAAAAAGACACCTGCACCTGCACTTTATTGCAACACAATTCACAATTGCAAACCCAATGTCCATCGTTTCATAAGTGGATTAACAAAGTGTGGTATATGTGTACCGTGGAATACTATGCAGCCATACAAAAGGATGAGTTAATGCCTTTTGCAACAATCTTGATGGAACTGGAGACCATTATCCCAAGTGAAGTATATAAAGAATGGGAAAAAAAACTCTACATGTACTTGCTATTAAATTGGAACTAACTGATGAGCACATATGTGCACAGATGGAAGTAAAACTTAGTGGAAATCAAGCAGGGGGAAGGGAGGAGGAAGGGATGGGCAAAAACCTACCTAACAGGTACAATGAGCACTACCTGGGTGATGGGCACACTTATAGTCCTGACTCGAGAATTACAAAAGTGATCCATGTTACCAAAAACATTCATATCTCCATAATATTTTGAAATAAAAACATAATTTTAGAAACCTCCCTACAAAGAAAATCCCAGGACCAGATGGCTTTACACCTTTATTTTCCCAACCTTTCAAAGAAGAATTAATACTAATATTTCTTAAACTCTTCCCAAACTATATAGCTGGAGGTAATACTTCCTAACACATTTTATGAGATCAGTATTGCCTTGAAACCTAAGCTCAAAGACACCACAAGTAATGAAAACTACAGGTCAATATCTCTGATGAATGCAGATGGAGAAAGCTTCAATAAAATATTAGCAAATGAAATTCAACAGCACATCAAAAATATTATACATCATGACCAATGGATTTAACCCTGGCATATAATACCAGTTTAACATATGCAAATAAATCAATGTGATACATCACATGAACATGATCATACCAATTGACATACAAAATGGTATTCAACAAAGTTCAACATCCTTTCTTGATAAAAACTCTTAACAGTTTAGATATACAAAGAAAGTTCCTCAACATAATAAAGGCCATTTATGGAAAACTCACAGCTAATATCATACTCAATGGGGAGAAACTGGAAGCTTTTCCTCTAAGATCCAGTACAAAACAAGGATGCCCACTCTCACTGCTTCTATTCAAAATACTATGGGAAGTACTATCAAGAGCAATTACACCAGAAAAATAAATAAAAGTTATCTAGGTCAGAAGAAAGAAGTAAAATTATCACGCCTTGAAGATGACATGATACTGTATGTAGAAAACCCCAAAGACTCTATCAAAATAAGTTAGATCTAAAAATTGAATTCAGTAAAGTTGTAGGATATAAAATCAACATACAAAAATCTGCAGCATTTCTATACATAAATAATGACCTAGCTGAAAAAGAAATCAAGAAAACAATACCATTTACAATAGCATGAAATAAAATAAAATACTTAGGAGTAAATAACCAAGTAGGTGAAATTCCTATATGCTGAAAACTATAAAACATTGATAAAAGAGAGGACACAAATAAATGGAATGATATTCCTTATTCAAGGATCAAAAGAATCAATATTGTTAAAATGTCCATACTACCCAGATTTATAAAAACCATCCTCATATAGCCACCTAATCTTTGACAAAGCAGACAATAACACACACTGGGGAAAAGAATCCTTATTCAATAGATGATGCTGGGAAAACTGGATAGCCACATGTAGAAG
>CAUYPO010032486.1:0-20917 GCA_963574435.1 Cheirogaleus major
TTTTTAGTTGGCCAATTAATTGCTTTCTATTTATAGTAGAGACGGGGTCTCGCTCTTGCTCAGGCTGGTTTCGAACTCCTGAACTCGAGCGATCCGCCCGCCTCAGCCTCCCAGAGAGCTAGGATTACAGGCGTGAGCCACCGCGCCCGGCCCGGCGACCTTTAAATTACTAAATGTGATAAGTCTTCCCCTAGTTCTCATCCTCTCCAGCATTGGAACTGTTTGTTACCATTCACCGTGTGTTCCTTCTTGACATTTTCTTCTCTTTTGTCATAATATCCACTTCATTACCGCTTCTCTGACTGCTCCCTTGTGTGTCTTTGTTTTCTCTTCCTGTTCCCTAAATGTTCCTTGAGATATATCCTTTGTCCTTAATTGGATCCTTTATTGTACTCTATAATTTAGCAAATTTAGCAGGCTCACACTGTGGCAAGTGCCTAGGATGTAGAACAAGGAAGAGTCTGTGGTCCTTTTTTCTTTTTTAAGACAGGGTCTCGCCCGGTCACCCAGGCTGGAGTGCAGTGGCATGATCATAGCTCACTTGTGTAAGCTTGAACTCCTGGACTCAAGCTATACTCCTGTCCTCCCAAAGCGCTAGGATTACAGGTGAGCCACCATGCCCAGCCATCCTCTTTATTCATAGTATTGTTTCACAGAACCTCCTTGTAGAGTGATCTGAACCTTTAGGCCTGACCTCTTTCCTTAGCTCTGCATTTCTATTTTTGTGCTTAACATTTATTTCCACCATAGACTCTCATCATTTGTGTTCTTACCATTTGTGATTTTTATAATTTGATAGTAACCTCGAAAGTCCATAACTTGTAATAATTTATGATTTCTTGAAAAGGCAAAAATTTCAGTTGTGTGTGTTAATGAGGCTGGTTGGATTTCATTCATTTAGGTAATACAAGCCTAGCTGAGCAGCAAGCATCCACATCTCACAAATAACTTTGTTCTCCATTTCTCTTGATGTGGAATAGTGCTTGTTGTACTTCATATTATGCTGGTATTTGGGAATGAGTTCTAGCCAGGATGCAGGACTTGAATCTCCAGGTCAGTGACTTACTATATCATTAAAATAGAATCCATTATTTCTCTGTTGAAACCGTACTTCTCCCTATATCTTTCCTTTTTGTTATGAAACTTGAAATTAGATCCATGGTCTTTGACTTCTCTCCCTCTCTTGATCCCCCCACCCCATTAGCCAGTCAGGTGTTAGGTTCTGTTGAGTCTGCCTTCATGATATCTTTCAAACCTTTTATCTTACTGTCACTACCTTAATTCAACAGACTAATAAAGTTTAGTCTTGGTTGTTGCAATTCATTAACTGCATTTTCTCAACCTTCAATGTTTTAACCTCTAACATGTTCTGTATTCTATTAAAAAAATTAGAACTCATTGCCTACCTGGCTAATGGTAAGTGCTGGATAAATATTTGTTAAATGTTCATTTCATTTCTCTTACTTTCAGAAACCTTCATTAGCTTCTTGTTACCCGTAGAATTAAGCCTAAAGACCTTGGCATTCAAGGTCTACTTGATACTTATCACTTTTTGTTAGAAGAATCAGAGTAAGATGCCCCTTCTCTTGGTTCCCTGGGCCCCTCTGCTTTTCCTCATCATATCACAGATTACTGAAATTGTCTTGTCTTTCTCATGAGTAAATTCTTTGAGACTCAGACCATTTCATTTACTATTGTATAGCTAGGACCTAGTATGGTACTTGAAACAGTTATTTGTCTGATTATGTTAGAAACCGATATTTGCTCAGTGAATTATCCTGATTGTCAGACTCTCAGAGAATGAACTCCTCAGAGGCTGTTTTAGTCATCACTGTATCTCCAGCCTCTAGTGTTTTAACTGGTACATAATAGGCATTCAGTAAATATGTTTATTGTTAGGCACTTTTATGTACTTATTTTTCTCTACCTCTGCCTGTTAAAATTCTACTTAAGCTTCCAGGCCTAACTCAATTGCCATAGAAACTCTTCTATGAAGTTGTTTTTCCATGTGGGATTCTTATAGGATCCCTTGATTGGGCTTTAGGGAATCTGGGAATGTCCTGAAATTCCAATTTTCAAAATTCTGTGATCTAAAAAGTGAAAGGTTGGGTTCCAAGGGATTAAATGAAATAATGATTGGAAAGCACATAGTAAGTAGGTGCTTGATAATGTTAATTCTTATCTTATTTTGTTTCTATAACACATTATTTGATCCATTCCTAGATATAAAATAGGTGCTGAATAAATATTTGCTGAATGAAAGTATAAAGCAATGTTTTAACATTTCCATCCTGCTGTATTCACTTGTGTTATTTCATTTCTGCTTTTAAGTTGTAAATTATTGATTGTAGGAGCTAGATCATCATTTTATCTATCATAATGCATAGCCAAGGGCTTTGTTCATAATAGGTGCTAAGTAATTAATTATTAAATAAACGAATAAATAGAAAATGATTCAAATGTTTTGAATTTGGGCTATTTGAGTAATAATAGTAGTAAGATAGAAGTAGACAAGTAAAGGAGATGGGACATCTTTGAGGATGGGAGAAGATGAGTTCAATTTTAGTCCTTAGAATACTCTTAGCACTGCTGAGGAATTTTCAAAATTATTTTATTGGAAATCAGAGCATAAAGTTTATCAGCCTTTCTTCCCCTCCTATCAAGGGTATGGGCAAGGACTAGCTCCTGAAAACTTGCTAACTTTGAAATATTTAGTTTCATCAACGCTACTGGGAACCGAGAGGCTGGGATGGTTAAGGCAGGTTGGAAAATGTTTCCTGATGAGGGTAGGAAGCATGTGCTTGTGGAGTTTTTTCCCTTTTTTGTTCTATTGGATATTCCTTATCCTAAAGCTCAGTCTAAACACTTTTTCCACCCCCAGTCACTCATAGTCACTCATAGGGTTGAACTATCAGAGGCAGCTGAGTATTGCAATCAGTATGTCTCCTTTATTGCTTGTCTTGGCTGTTATATGGTTCTCAGGTAAATTTGCCACCTAGCTTTGTACTTGTTTGGTCAAATCCCTTTGGTACCTTGGTAATTACTACTTTTCGGCAGTAGGTGTTGTTTTTCATCATTAATGTACATTCTTGCAAAGGAGTTTGAAAAGGGGTTGTTGGATCAAGGGCTAGCCCTGGGGGAAGAGGGAATAGTCCTTAAAGGAAATAGTAAGGCTAGGAGGGGAGAGGCTAGAGGTTATTGAGAGTAAGGATTCACAGAATGCATTATTTGTGAGATGTAGTTGACCACCCTGTTGTTCTAGTGTTGTACCTCATTGTTAACTGTCAAATACTCTTTCTTCCTCCTCTTACTAGATCCTTGTACAGCAAGAATGTGCAGCAAATAATTGGTGAGAAAAATTGGCATTAGCCTGAGCCTGCTACTTCCATGTTCATTAGGTACATTTTATCATTACCAACAATGTTCCACCTCTAAAACCTTAGTTTTTACCTTGCCATACTCTGACCTTTACCTTATCTCTTATTTCTCCAGCTCATACTCTTTTTAGAATTTCCTTTTCAAAAATTGTTCCAGCTCTTTGGAACCTCCAGTTCATTGATTTTTTTTTTTTTGAACCATCTTTTCACTGTCAGTCAGCTCATGCCTCTGTTTTCCTCCTTATTCAACTTAACATGTCGTGGGCTATTGTAATCGTTCGTGCCCGTGCATCCTCAGCTCCCTTGCCTCTTTCTCTCTCTGTCATACCTGCCTAGCAAGATCAACCATGATTAAACCAACTATCTGCCTATTCTGTACCTGTATCTAAGTAGCTGAATGTGGCTGGAGAAAAACACAACCATGTTGACATGAAATTTGTGATCATGAACCTGAAGGAGTCTGTCAGCACTGACAGTCAATCCTATGACATTTCCCTCATCCATTAACTATTCCACTCTTTTCTTTTTTTTTTTTTGAGACAGCCTTGCTCTGTTGCCTGGGTAGAGTGCAGTGGTGTCATCGTAGCTCACTGCAACCTCAAACTCCTGGATTCAGGGAATCCTCTGGCCTCAGCCTCCTGAGTAGCTGGGACCATAGACATGCGCCATGACACCCAGCTAATTTTTCTGTTTTTAGTACCGACAGAGTTTCTATCATTTAAGGGTGGAAGGGCTAGGCACAGTGGCTCACGCCTGTAATCCCAGCACTTTAGGAGGCCAAGGAAGGAGGATTGCTTGAGGCCAGCAGTTTAAGACCAGCCTGGCAACATAGCTAGACTCTGTCTTTAAAAAGAAAAAAATTAGCCAGGCATTGTTGCTTGCACCTGTAGTTCTAGCTAATAAGGAGGCTGAAGCAGAAGGATCGCTTGAGCCCAGGAATTCGAGGCTGTGAAGAGCTGCGATTACACCATTGTACTCCAGCCTGGGTGACAACAGAGTGAGACTGTCTCAAGAAAAAGAAAAAAAAAAAGAGTTCTTCCAATTATCCCTTCATAATCCTGCATCATTAGTTTTTCTTTTCTATTGGATGATGCTTATCATCTTACAAAAATGCTGCAGTATTTCCCATCTTAAAAAATCTTCATTAACCCTATAACCCCTGCATTTGTTCATTTAATTCAATAAGATTTTTTTTTTTTGAGTACTCGTTGGCATTATAGCAGTGAAAGAAGCAGACAACAGTCCCTGCTGTCATGAAGTTTCTATTGTAGTGGAGGGAGTTAGATAACAAAATAAATTAGTAACATATATTATATATTATACTATATGATGATACTTACTATGAAGAAAAGAAAGCAGGAAGGAACGTAGTGAGGGAGGATTTTGGTTTTAAGCAGCATGGAAAAACACCTTCTAGAAGAGGATATTTGAGTAAAGACCTGAAGGATGTGGGAGAGAGTGGCATTTAGGTTATCTGGGAGAAAAGTATACTTGATGGAATAGCAGGTAGCCTGGATTGTAAGCATACCTCCACCTCTGAGATTTGTGTTTGAGGAACAGCAAGCAGGAGGCCATGGGACTAGAGTGGAATGAGTAAGAGGAAGGATAGTAGATGAGCTCAGAAGGGAAGAGTCTCAGATTGTGAAGGGTCTGATAGGCCTTTCTAACTGTTTTAGCTGTTAACCATTGAATGAAATAGGAAGCCATTGGAGAGTTTTGAGCAGAGGAGTCACATGGTCTAATGTTTTAATCCAATCTCTTTGGCTGCTGTATTGAGAATTGACTGAATGGGAGTGTGGAAGAAGAGAGAAAAGTTTGGAGGTTATTGCAGTAATTCAGGCGCAGAAGAACAGTGGTGTGAAATAATTTTCTAAGAATAGAAGAGTACTCCTCTACTCCTCTCCTTTTAGTTTTTTTAGAGCTCTTATGTTTTATTCAAAATCCATTTAGAAAGATAGGTAACATAAATTACTTCAGAGCAAATTTTTGGCAAGATCATTCTTAGGAATGCAGAAAGCTAATTCACAAATGTCCAGTATATGATAGTCAACTTATAACATATACAGTGTTTACAAAAGTATGTTGATTATTATTTTTAATATTACCTATTGGTCTGTATGTTGTTCAAAATCTTAATATTGGTAACATTTTAAATACTTTCAAGGTATTTCTTTATATTAGAACTGCCTGCCTTATTACAGAGAGTACTCCTCTTTATAACAGAACTCTTCAAAAGAATTGTTTATATCTTCTACTTTCATTTCCTCTCCTTCCATTCTTTCTTGAGCCACTCCAGTCAGCCTTTTCTCCTCATCATTCCACTGAATCTCAAGGTCATCATTGACTTCCATGTTGCCAAACCCATTGGCCTGTTTTAAGTCTTCATCTCACATGACCTGTTGCAGCTGACATGGTTGATCGTGCCCTCATTTGGCTCCTGGAATCATGCTGTTTTGATTTTCTTCCTGTCTCACTGAAAATGCTTCAGAGGGTTTGGTGTTTATTCCGCTCTACATCTCTTCTTCCTTTTTACATGATCTCATCAGATTGTATTGCTTTGCATTCCATCTGTGAGCTGACAATGTCCACATTTATTTCTCTGGTCATGACCTTTCTCCTGAGCTCTAGACTCCTATTTTTAATTGTCTGTGTAACATTTCCATTTGGATAGCTCATCGACTGCTCAAACTTAACATGTCCAGAACTGAACTCTTGATTTTCACTTCCCAGTCTACTTCTTCCCTGGTCTTTCCCATGGCAATAACTGACACTACTCTTGACTCATTTACTCAGAACAAAATTTAGAAGTTGTCTTTGATTCCTTTCTTAACCTCATCTGTATTCCACATTGAGTCCATCAGGTCTGCTGCTATGATTGTCCCTCGGTATCTGTGGGGGATTGGTTCCAGGACCCCTTGCAGGTATGAAAGTCCACAGATGCTCGAGTTCCTTATTTAAAATGATGTATTAATAGTATTTGCAGCCTGAGCAACATAGCAAGACCTCATCTCTACAAAATATAGTAATAGAAAAATGAGCTGGGCATGGTGGTGTGTGTCTGTAGTCCTAGCTATTTGGGAGGCTGAAGCAGGAAAATCACTTGAGGCCAGGAGTTTAAGGTTGCAGTGAGCTATAATGATGCCACTGCAGTCTAGCTGGGGCAGCAGAGGGAGACTCTGTCTCAAAAAAACCCCAAAAAACAAACAAACAAAAAATAGTATTTGCATATAACCTATGCACATCCTCCTGTATACTTTAAATCGTCTCTAGATTACTTATAATACCTAATACAACATAAATGCTGTACTCTATTTTTGTGTTCTTCTGTTATTTTTGGTTGTTTTGTGGTTTTATTTTTATCGGTTGAATCTGGATGCAGAACCTGTGAAAACAGAGAGCCAACTGTACATTCAAATTGGTACTTCCAATGGTACTTCCCCAATGGTACTTCCCCACCATCTCCACCATAGTCTATCTTAGTCCTAGCCTCCATCATCTTTCATCTGGATTATTGTAAAAGTCTCCTATTTGGTCTTCCTGATTCTGTTCTTAATGCCCTCCCTTCTCCCCTGTGATAATTTTGCACATAGCAGGTTATCCTTTAGAAGCTTAAATGAGAGCTTGTCACCCCCTACAGTGGCTTTCCATCACAATTTGGATGAAAGCTCAAAGTGCTTATCCTACAGGATTTTACTGATTGGGCACTTGGCCTTCCCTCACCTCACTTCCTTTCATTCTTCTTCTTGTTCACTGAGCTCTAGACACATTGGTTGCCTTGGTGGTCCCTGAATATATTAAGCATGCTCCTGCTTGAGGACATTTAAAAAATTATTATTGAGGACTTTTGCACTTAGTAGTCTTCTCTACCTGAGATATTCTTTTTCCAGATATATGTATATAGCTGGCTTTCTCATTTCATTCAGGTCTTTGTTCAGATATCACCTATACAGAGAGGCCTTCCTTGACCAACCTTTCTAAAGTAACTTTCTTTGTCACTTTCTTTCCTAATTTTTATTTATGTCCTTTATTCACCTGTTATTGTCACATATTTATTGTTTATTGTCTTTTTTCACATTAGAATATATGCTTCCTGAGGGTAGGAATTTTGGGGTGTGCTTTTCTCACTGCTGTATCTCTAGCTTCTAGAATTCTATCTTATAAATAGAAGATATTAAATAAATACTTCTTGACTAAATACATAGTGATTGAGATTGAGTCAAATTCTCTGAATTCAAATTCCAACTCTGTTACTTGAAACAAGTCACTTAAGTTTTCTAAGCCTTAATTATCACATATGTATAATGGAGATAATATTATTACCTATTTCATAAGGTTATTGTGATGGTTTAATAAATTAATCTATGTAAGACACTTATATAACCTGATAACAGTAAGCACTCAGTAATGGTTAGTTATATTTTCAAGGTACATGAACAGGTTATGTGAATATTTTACAGTATTCTCATCTGGTTTTAGAATGAAATATAATAGAAAAAGATTTCTTGACCTTTGATTTGTTGGCATTAATAAACTGTTTTCTTATTTTGTTCAGCTTGAAAAGGAGGCTTTAATTTGTGCATTTTCCCCTTAAGGGAAACTTTTATGGATTTCTTTATTAAGTAACTGGTTTAGAAGATAGAATAGCCTCTCTAGGTTTTAGAATGTAATTAAAGAACAAATTCAGCCCAAGGGAACCACATTTTAAAATTCTGTGATAATCATCTTAGTTGTACCAACTTTACTTTCCCTAAGGGTGAACCTTGAGTAGCAGATACACAAATCCTTTAACCATTAGTTTGTTGGAGATTAATAAGCCACATAATTTCTCTGCCTATATTTCAACGGAGCAGAAGTAATACAGTGTTGGCAGGCCTTATAACAGGCCTTCAGGAATGTTTTAAAAAGCAGAGAGTTTAGAGATAGTTGTTAATAATTTTTTAAAAGTCCTTAAGTTACTTCAAAAGGATGTTACCAAGGTGGTTTTTTTCAGGCGACCCAGGAACATCTAAGTCCTGCACTTTGTTACTAGCTCAGGCTTTGGTCTTTTATATTAACAGTAGCTGCTGTAACATACATTCAAAAGGACCACCAGGCTCTTCCATTTTACTATACATGGCTTCCAAGGTCACCTGAGGAAAGTGAAGGCTAGGCTAGTTCTAGAAATGGCTTTATCACCTCCACCCATATTGCTTTGCCAGAACTCAGTTTCAGGGCTGCATCACTGCTAGAGGGCTGGGCAATGTCATGTAATTTATGCCTGGAGGGAAGGTGAATCATACTTGGTCAGCATGTAGCCTCAAACCCCAGTGTAGTCCTCAGCTTAGAACTATATAGAAATCCTTTTGTTTTGGTTACAGATAGCCTAGAACCATAGCTGCTTTTTATTCTTACAGGCCCACAGAATTTTGGGTCATAACCATTTTGAATGCAAGTCACGGGCTTTTCCCAAGCACAGCTAGGAGATCTGGAAAAGCTTGTTTTCTTCTGCCTGTGGCAGTGATAGTTTTTGGCAACCCCCTCACTCCTTCTAGCCTTGATATGTAGTGAGATCTGTCCTTAGACTTTTCTCACTTTGTTAGCTCGGCCTTATGGAAGAGAAAAAAAGTCAGAAGGGAGCCATTGAGAGGCCAGAGGAGCCAGGTTTCAGCTATTCTCACATTAATAGGCACTTGGAAGGAAGTGTGACCAAGAGGACCTATCTTCACACATGCTTTGACTTTTTAATTGTTAAAATTATGGTAAAGTTAATATAGTGACATTTAGTACATTCAAATGTTGTGTAGCCATCACCACTATCTAGTTCTAGAATGTTTCACTAGCCCAAAAGGAAATTTCATACCTATTAAGTAGTCCCCATTTCTTCCTTCCTCTAGTCCCTGACAACCTGGACCCTGGACATTTCATACAAATGATATCATACAGTATGGTGGCCTTTTGTGTCTGGCTTATTTCATGGAAGATTTTATATATATATATTTTATACTCTATCTATGTTATATGTATATTTATTTATTTTATAGGCACAGAACCAGTGCATTAACATAATATTTTTGAGGTTCATCCACATTGTAGTATGTATCAGTACTTCATTCCTTTTTGTGGCTGAGTAATATTCCATTTTATGGATATACTACATTTTATCTATTTAAATGGACATTTGAATTGTTTCTACCTTTTGACTATTGTGAATAGTGCTGCTGTGAACATTTGTGTACAAGTTTTTGTTTGAATGCCTGTTTTTGAATATTTTGGTGATATATACAGGAGTGGGATTGCTATGTAATATGGTACCGTGTTTCCCCGAAAATAAGACAGGGTCTAGGCCGGGCGCGGTGGCTCACGCCTGTAATCCTAGCACTCTGGGAGGCCGAGGTGGGCGGATCGTTTGAGCTCAGGAGTTCGAATCCAGCCTGAGCAAGAGCGAGACCCCGTCTCTACTAAAAATAGAAAGAAATTAATTGGCCAACTAAAATATAGAAAAAATTAGCCGGGCATGGTGGCGCATGCCTGTAGTCCCAGCTACTGAGGAGGCTGAGGCAGGAGGATCACTTGAGCCCAGGAGTTGGAGGTTGCTGTGAGTGAGGCTGACGCCACGGCACTCTAACCGGGGCAACAGTGAGACTCTGTCTCAAAAAAAAAAAAAAAAAAAAAGAGTTTTCTGTGGAGATGCTCGATACAATCACAGCAGCCAGTAAGATATTCCAGTTCAGGTCTACATTTCTGGATATTCCATCTTGCTACAGACTGAAGGTGGGGACAGGTCTTTGATCTTTTAGAGCTTTTTAAATTTATTCATTCATGTATCCACTCACTCTGTGGAGAATTGTGGTAAACACTGAGGATATAAAGATAAGAAAGCCCAAGGTACTTGCGGTGGAGAAGCTACATAAAACACACTTTGATACAAGGAGAGAAATGCCTACAGGTGGATAAACTGGAGAAGACACAGGTGTGTAAGGGAGCCCAGACTTGAGATGGGAGCAGGGAGAGGTTCCTCACAAATGGCATTTGTGCTGAGTACAGATAGTTAGCTGGGTGTGGGGAGGGCTGACGAGCTCCGAGCAGAAGGATGGCACGTGAAAAGGCTGGATGTTGAGATGAGAGAGCTTGATGCCTTCCGGGGTGGGGGTGGGGGTGGGGGTGGGGGTGGGGGGGTGGAGGAGCTGCAAGCCTCACTTTGTAAAACTGGGGGCAGATAAGTCCAGACTCACATGCACTGAATCAATTCACAAGTTCATTATACAGAGCGCTGAGTGGGGGATAAAATAGGAAAGTGAAATATTGTATAAGCCTGTATAAGTGCTGTTATTACAAAGCTGTCTTCAAATGGCCTATAGCAATTATTCTAAAATGCACAACAGCTGTATTTGTCCCCTTTCTGCCATTGCTGAAATTTACACTGTCATTGCGCCAGGAGGAAGGCTTGGCACTAATAACAGGCTGGCTGAGTATGGCTGGAGTGTGACAGACCTCTAGTTAGAGACCTTAAAGACTGAGAGCAGAGGAGTGGGGAACTGTAAAGCTCCGAGAAAAGCCAAGTTTGCGGCTGTGAATATAGTCAGAGCGCCACCTTGTGGCAGCTGTCACACCTGCCTTAATTCGGTGCAGCCCCAGAAAACAACATAGAACGCATTTTAAATTTAATTATACAGTGCACCTTTAGGGGATTTGAAAATCATGTCACGCCTCTACTCACATCACCACTCTTTTTCTTTGCTCTTAATTTCCCTCTTTGGGTTCCCCAACACCAACCACAGCAACCCACCCAATCTGTTTCCACTGAGCTCACAGCTACCTACCAGTTCCTCCAAACTCTTGGTTCCTGGGAGCTCCCAAGTTTCCTGGGAAACTGACTCAGCGACTTCTTTTCCTTTTTTTGAGACAGAGTCTCCCTCTGTTCCCCAAGCTAGAGTGCCGTGGCATCAGCCTAGCTCACAGCAACCTCAGATTCCTGGGCTCAAGCAATCCTCCTGCCTCAGCCTCCCAAGTAGCTGGAGCTATAGGTGCATCATAACGCCTGGCTAATTTTCTTATTTTTAGTAGAGATGGGATCTTGCTCTTCTTCAGGCTGGTCTTGAACTCATGAGCTCGAGTGATCCTCCCGCCTTGGCCTCTCAGAGTGCTAGGATTACAAGAGTCAGCCATCACTCCCAGCCTTAGTGACTTCTTAAGGGGCGACTTCCCTACTCTTTTCCTAAGAGGGTGAGTAAATAAAATCTTGGTTCTCCACCTCTGAAAAGTTATAAACAGAATTATTAAAAAGCTGTATCAAATTTCACTATCGTCAGAATGTTAGGGGCAGAAAAACAAGTGAGAGGTAATGAAAATCAGAGACACAGAAAGGAGTAAACATTTATAGAAAAACAATAAAGAGGCAATAGTTGCAGAAAAATATAAAGGGGGAACGGTTATTTCAGTTTTAAAGAATGGAGTAATTAGGCCATGGAACACTGACCACCAGGGAATTAAAAAAACACCATAAACGGTTATGGAACTTTCCCCACGGTACGTACAACATGACCTTTAAGTCATGTCTGTACCTGGAAAGAATTCAGTCCCCAAAACAGTCACATACAGTTATGAATAATTATAATCAACCTTTACCAAAACCACTAACATATAGACAGAAAAACACAGAAGAAGACAGTGACTTCTCCACTCCTGGAGACAGACCCATTTCCCCTTAGGAAATGTACTTTCGCTTTGCACACTTAACCTTTCCTTACAATATTCCCCACGCATACTTGCTGAGTGTCTGTCATCCCTCTCTCCGCAGGGGCCAAGGCTTGCCATTCCTCCAAGCCTGGAGCCCAGGGCCTGGGGCAACACTTAGAAGTCCAGCCGTGGACTGAACTGTGACAAGAAGGGATGAAATTTCATAAAGTTGACCCTCTTAGACTGGGCTTCCCTGAGTTAAACCTGCAATAAGGATTTGCGTGCAAGTGATTTATTTTAGAAGTGCTCACAGTAGAAATCGAGAAGGCGAAAGAGTGGTTTTAGTCCGAACCGTCAGGGAAACTTAGCGAAAGTTACACACTCTCAGTCATACCCGTCAGTCCTTGGCTAAGGGGCTGGGGTGGGCGGGAGGCGCAGGGAGTGAACGTCTAGGTATTTCCCGCTCTTTTCCCAGGGAAGAAAAAGCTTTAGGAGTCCAAGAGAAGTCCTAGGTGTGGGCCTTGGAAGCAACAGCACACAGAAGCCAAGAGAGGGGAGCACAGAAAGAGTAATAAGGGTCTGAAAAGATCTGGAACAGCCACTAAAGTTTTCCATTCCAGAGGCAGCAAAGATCTATGGGAGGCATTAAGGTTCTTATTCCTCCAAAAGACAATGAAGTTCCGGGAAACCTGATGATCAACTTTTCAGAGCCCGATCATCCAGAAATACAATTAACTATTTTCAAATTAATACTACCCCTCTTGAAAAAAAGCTCTTCTCTCTCCAAAATACTTGGTGATGATTTTGCCTTCAATAGCAGAGACACAGAGTTCCTAACTTGACCTTGTCTTTTAAGAATAAAATATGAGGCTGGGCACGGTGGCTCACGCCTGTAATCCTAGCACTCTGGGAAGCTGAGGCAGGAGGATCGCTTGAGCTCAGGAGTTCGAGACTAGGCTGAGCAAGAGCGAGACCCTTTCTCTACAAAAAAAAAAAAAAAAATAGAAAAATTAGCTGGGTGTCATGGTGTACACCTGTAGTCCCAGCTACTCGAGAGGCTGAGACAAAAGGATCACTTGAGCCCAGGAGTTTGAGGTTGCGGTGAGCTGTGATGATGCCACTGCACTCTAGCCAGGGTGACAGCATGACTCTGTCTCAAAAAAAAATAAAAAAAGAATAAAGTCTGAAATCTACGTTATACTACTGTGACATCTAAACAAGTAATCTGCAACTCTGGCAGCACATCAGTATCATCTGGGATGCTTAAAAACTTTATTAAATGAGCTGAGTCCCACCTCTATAGATTATGACATTATAGTATAAGGTGGGGACCAGGCACTGGCATGTGTCTGAACTCCTCAGGTGAGTCTGATATGCAGCCAGGCCTAAAAACGACAAGTCTAAATCAATGCAAATATTGATTTATTGTAGAAGGATGGAATGCATTTCCCTTCATTTGATTATTATTAAATTCAATTTTTTTCTGGGTTTTTTTTTTTTAGAGACAGGGTTTTGTTCTGTGGCCCAGGCTGGACTGCAGTGGCGTGATCATAGCTCACTGTAACCTTGAAATCTTGGGCTCAAGCAATCCTCCCACTTCAGCCTCCCTAGTAGCTGGGACTACAGGTGTGTGCTTCCACACTTGGCTAATTTTATTTTATTTTATTTTTAGATACACGGTTCTCCCTATGTTGCCCAGGCTGGTCTCGAACTCCAGACCTCAAGCTATCCTCCCCTCAAGCTATCTTCCTGCCTTGGCCTCCCGAAGCATGCTGGGATTACAGGTGTGAGCCACCATGCCCAGCCCTTAAATTCAATTTTGATGCTTATAAAAGGAACATTTTGGGATGTCTGTCCTGTCTGTACTTCCCTTCTTGGAGAATTGCCTTTTTCTCCAGCTCCCATGGGCTTGTATGCACCATCATCCCACCCTGACAAAAGCCAATGGGACAAGGGGAAGACACCTGGTCCAGGTGGACCACTAGACTCTCTCCCAACACTTGGAACCTGGACAGTAAGTCACTACCAGTGGTGCTGCAGCTGGGAAATAAGAAGTGCTGTGGGCCCCGGTCTGGTGTGCTGTCAATTTCCACGGTTTCCACAGAGAAGCAAAGAACACTGGCTACAGAGAATGAGAAGAAAACAGACCCATGGAAAGAGGAAAGATGACAAGTCACATGTGACCCCAGTCAAAGGGAGGAGTAATTTCGGTTGCTGATGGAGTAATTTTGGAACTGGTTTCAGCGGTTGTGTGGTCCAGCTGCTTTCCCATGAGATTGCCCTATGGCCTCAAAAAAACCCCAAAATTGTCCTACCTTCCAATTTTATTAACACTTAGAGCCACTCATGGTGGTTTCTGTTATTTGTGTGAACAAAAGTTCTCTGAAAAGGAATTTGGAGGAAAGCGACTTTATTCCAGTGAACAGTGTGCAAACCAGGGGAGGTGTGTTGGGGTGGTATTTACAGCAAAAGGCCCCACCCAGGTTCCCAATCAGGTCCGTTCATACAAATGAAGGATTGAAACTTGCTTAGTTCTGATTGGTTGATATAGCTGACCCTGATTGGCAAAGCAGGTGAGCTCTGATTAGTTGGTTTCCAAGCCCAAAACCAGAAGTCTCTTGACAGATGTTTCATTCAAATGACCTGCTGGGGGTGGTGGTTTCTAGCCACAGTTTATCTTGGCACCCACAACAGGAACTGCTTTGGCTTGATTGTAGAAAAATATCCTGTGATACTTTTACATCTTTCTGAGAACAGAGAGTAGATGAATGACTGCTCCCTCACCCAGCCATGGCCACCTGGTTCTGTTTTAACTTTGAGCACCTCAGTTAGCCATGGGGAGTCCATTTTGTCTGTACTGGGAGTGTACTTTAACACTTGCAACTAAAAAGCCTTTGTTAAAACAATGGTAATTTGGCCAGACACGAAGTTTGTGCCAAAACTTATCTTTCTATTAGGTGAAGTACAGTCATGCACCACATAAGGACATTGTGGTTAACAACAAACCACATATATGATGGTGGTCCCATTAAGAGATTACAATCCCACATAAGAAATTATAATGGGGCTGCCATATATAGGTGCACCATTTTTTTATCTTTTATGCCATATTTTTACTGTCTCTTTATGTTTAGATACACAAATACTTACCATTATGTTACAATTGGCTACAGTATTCAGTACAGTAACATGCTGTACAGGTTTGTAGCCTAGGAGCAATGGGATATACATACCATGTAGTCTAAGTGTCTAGTAAACTGTGCCATCTAGGTTTATGCAAGTACACTCTATGATGGTCACACAATGAAATTGCCTAATGATGCATTTCTCAGAATGTGTCCCGTTGTTAAGAGACACATGACTGTATGTAGAGGGATGTAAGCTGATAGTGCACATACATTGCTGAGCCTATGTAGAATCATTCCTCACCACCATGTTTGTCTGCCTCACTAAACCAGAAGCCATTTAAAGGCAAGAGACCAAGTGTTAATCATCCAGCCAGCATCTAGCACTGTAAAGTGCATGTTCAATGAAAAATTGTTAAATTCAACCATTAAGCTCATTGAATAGCATATGTACATATTAGTTTGCTAGGGTTGCCATAACAAAATACCACAGAGCTAGTGGCTTAAACAACAGAAATTTATTTTTTCACGGTTCTGAAGGCTAGAAGTCTAAGAGCAAGGCTTTGGCAGAGTTTCTTTCTTTCTTTCTTTCTTTCTTTCTTTCTTTCTTTCTTTCTTTCTTTCTTTCTTTCAGACAGAATCTTGCTCTGTTACCTGGGCTAGAGTGCCACGGTGTCAGCCTAGCTCACAGCAACCTCAAACTCCTGGGCTCAAGCAATCTTCCTGCCTCAGCCTCCCGAGTAGCTGGGACTATAGGCACACGCCACCATGCCTGGCTAATTTTTTCTATATATTTTTAGTTGTCCAGCTAATTTCTTTCTATTCTTAGTAGAGACGGGGTCTCACTCTTGCTCAGGCTGGTCTTGAACTCCTGACCTTGAGCGATTCTCCCGCCTCAGCCTCCCAGAGTGCTAGAATTACAGGTGTGAGCCACGGCGCCCGGCCCAGAGTTGGTTTCTTTGGAGGCCTCTCTCCAGGGCTTACAGACGGCTGCCTTCTTACTGTGTGTTCACACAGCTGTCCCTCTGTGTGCTGTCTATATCTTAATCACCTCTTCTTGTAAGAGCACAAGTCATATTACATTAGGGCCCTGCCTAACCATTTCATTTTAACTTAATTACTTCTATAAAGGACTCTCTAAATATAGTCACATTCTGAGGTGCTGGGGCTTAAGGCTTTGACATACAAATCTGGGGATGGGGAGACACAACTCAGCTCATAATAATACATGTTCATTTGTTTATGTATTCAACACACTTTTATTGATCACGATAAAACAGGCCACTTGCTGTGGTGAATAAAATGTAAGAGAAAGTGACATGTTACTCCAGGCAAAAGCTGTAAGAGTCAATACACAATTCTCCACATTCCCTTTTCCTACCTGCTTGACCGAGGAAGCATCTTTTGAGGCAGGGACTCCATCATCCTGGGTCCCTGTGTGGCCAGCTGAGCAGAGCCCTCCCACAAGCACTGACTGATGTTAGGTTGCACGTGCGACATGGGCAGGAAACATCTGGTGTGCTAAACCACAGAGATGTGGGGGTTGCTTGTTACAGCATCATAAACTGGCTCAACCAATGGACTATGCGGTACAGTTGCTTGCACTGGGGTGAGCTAACTTGAGTGAGAGAAGGATGGGGTCACAGCTGGCCTGTACCTAGGCACTGTGAATGTCACCCACTCAATGCAATGCATTCTGTGAGCCCTGGAGGAAGGGCAAAGCTGAGCATTGCTACTCCAAACTGGCTCTTGGGTAAAAATTAGAAGCTTTTGGAAACACGATGTGCCCTTTCAGCTCATTAGAGCATCACTACGTATGCTAAACATGAGCTGAAGTTCCACTCACTGATTTTGCAGACGTGCCTATGTACACACACTGCCTGAAGTGTCATTCCTTACCAAACTTACAAACATTTTTATAAACCATGTTTTGTAAAAATCTTCAACTGGCTCTAAGTCAGTGGTTTTCAAAGTGAGCTCTGAGGAACCTAGAAGAGAGAGGCTGTGCAGGGGAGACCCCATCGTGCTGTGGGAGGAGGGGACTGAAGGAGCCCAGGAATTTCACCCCCAAATATGGCACCCTGGTATACCGATTATTTTTAATGGAGGCCCTTGAAGGTCAGCAGATGCTGGAAGAGGCTTTTCTGCCTTAGGACTGGACCCACCAAAGAGAACACACTTACTTTCATCCTCTCCTTCCTGAAACCTCATTATCTATCAAAGGAAAGAAGACTGAGGAGGATGCAACCACACCTGGATAGATTTTTTTCAAAATATAATGCCTGCCTCTGGGGCTCAAATTCAAAGAGAATCATTTACAAATTAATGTCTGCCTCCTGGATCCATTCATTATTCCTAATAAGCATTTGTGACCCCTCAAAAGAATCGTTTACATCCCACAGCTCCTCCTCCCATATGAAGAATGGTTTATAAGCATCTGCACCCCATTGGGTTATTGGGTAATCACTCTCCTGGGATTTTCACCCCATGCACATTAAAATAAATTTGTGTGCCTTTTTCTTCTATTAATATTAGTCTGCCTTTTTCAGTTCCTTTTTTAGGGAACCTTCAGAGGGCAAAGGAGAAGCTTCGGCCCTGCGGCATCATCCACAAAGCTCCTTTCTTTTTTAGGTACTTTACTCATCTGATTTCATTCAAACAAAATGTTTTGTGAGGCTGGGCCGATGGTAGTGGGTTATCAGAACTTATTAACATTAGTGTCACTAAAGTTGGTATACAAGTCCACAATGCTAAATTTGACTGGCTTTAAAAAAAAAAAAAGTCTTTGTGACTAAAATAGGCTCTGAATGCTGCTGTTTAATGTCTGGGCTGGCACTGTACCAGAGGCATGAAATAGAGCACTAAAACCAAAGAGGCTAGCTTTCTAGGGACTAAACTTGGTCCATAGCAAGGACTAAGGAAGAGAAAAGTATAGAAAAAAACAAACAAAGGCTGGGCGCAGTGGCTCACGCCTGTAATCCTAGCACTCTGAGAGGCCGAGGCAGGTGGATCGCTCAAGGTCAGAAGTTCAAAACCAGCCTGATCAAGAGTGAGACCCCGTCTCTACTAAAAATAGAAAGAAGTTAATTGGCCATCTAAAAATATATAGAAAAAATTAGCCGGGCATGGTGGCGCATGCCTGTTGTCCCAGCTACTCTGGAGGCTGAGGCAGAAGGATCACTTGAGCCCAGGAGTTTGAGGTTGCTGTGAGCTAGGCTGATGCCATGGCACTCACTCTAGCCTGGGCAACAGAGTGAGACTCTGTCTCAAAAAAAAAAAAAACAGGCCTAGTGTCATCTTCCAAACTGAAGGCTCTTGGGGTGGAGCATGGTGACTATAATTCTAGCACACTGGGAGGCCAAAGCGGGAGGATTGCTTGAGGCCAAGAGTTTGAGAACAGCCTGAGCAAGAGTGAGACCCCGTCTCTATAAAAAATAGAAAAATTAGCCAGGTGTAGTGGCCCATGCCTGTAGTCTCAACTACTTGGGAGGCTGAGGCAGGAGAATTGTTTGAGCCCAGGAGTTTGAGGTTGCTGTGAATTGTAATGATGCCACTGCACCCTAGCCAAGGTGACGGAGTGAGACTGTCTCAAAAAAATAAAAAATAAAAAAGACTCTTTGGTGTTCCATCATTGCTAAATTTCTCGACTCCTTATAACTTTCAGAGAACCCTAGAGATAGAATTAACTCCAAATTACATGATTAGCCCTTGGAAGAAATCTAAGGCTACACACTTCAGAAAAATAGGTACGTTTCCAGCCTTATCATCATTAAAGCAGTTATATTTTTAAAACTAACATGAAGACAGTTTTAAAAGGCCTTATTCTAGCCTTCACCCTCAGTTTGGCCAGCTGACTTTTTTATTCTTTTATATTTTAAATTTTTTGCTTCTCTTTTGTGCTTCGTTGTTGTTACCATTCAATGGAGATAATTTACATATAGCAAAATGCACAGATCTTAAACATATAGTCTGAGGGTATCTTAGTTCATTGTCTGTTGCTATAAGTGAACATCACAGACTGGGTAATTTATAAAGAATAGAGGTTGATTTAACTCATGGTTCATGAGGCTGGGAAGTCCAAGAGCGGGGCACCAGCATCTGGTGAGGGCCTTCCTCCCGCATCATGACATGGTGGATAGAATCACAGGGTGAGAGAAAGAAAGCATGTCAGCTCAGGTCTCTCTTCCTCTCCTTATAAAGCCACTAATCCTATCATTGGGGCCCCAACCCAGTGACCTCATCTAATCATGATTACCTACCAATGGCCACACTTCCAAATACCACCAACATATGAATTTGAGGAGTAAGTTTCCACACAAAATTTGGGAGTCACATTCAAATCACAGCAGATGGGTTTTGGAAAATGTACACATTCATGTAACCAACACCCCAATAAACATATAAAACATTTCCAAAAAGTTCCTTCACATCCTTTTCCTGTTTTAGAGTTTCATATAATTAGAATCATATATAGTATGTACTTTTCTGCGTCAGACATCTTTCTTTCAGATTAATGCTTTTCAAATTCAAACATGTCATATATATCAATAAGTCTTTGATTTTTATTCCTGAATGATATTTTGTCATATGAATATAATACAATTTATCTATTCTCCTGTTAATGCACATTTGGGTTGTTTCTAACTTGGGACCATTATAAATAAAGCTGCTATGGGCATTCTTGTACAAGTCTCTCCATGGATACACAACTTCATTTTTTCTAGGAAAGGATTGCTAGGCCTTAGGATACGTGTATGTTTAAGACTTACAAAACTATCAAAGACTTTTCCAAAGTGGTCATACCATTTTATAATCCCACCAGCAATGTATGTGAGTTTGGGTTTGTCCTGGTCTGTTCAGGCTACTACAACAAAATACCTTAGACTTGGTAATTTATAAACAATAGGAATTTATTACACAGAGTTCTAGAGTCTGGGAAGACAAGATCCAGGAGCTGGCAGATTCAGTGTCCAGTGAGGTCTTGATTTCTGCTTCCAAGATGCCTCCTGTGTGTCCTCATGCAGAAGGGGCAAGGCAGCTCCCTTCAACCTCTTTCATAAGGGCACCAATCCCACTGATAAAGACAGAGCCCTCATGACTTAATCATTTCCCAAAAGGCCTCATCTCTTAATTCTAACACATTGGGTATTAGGTTTCGACATATGAATTTTCGGGAGGGGGGCAAATAAACAGACCAAAGCAGGGTTGCTCCACATCGTCTCAAACACTTTATACAGTCTTTTACATTTTAGTCATTCTGGTGGGTGTTCAGTGGTATCACACTGTAGATTTTTTGTTGTTGGTTTTTTGTTTTTTTTTGAGACAGAGTCTCACTCTGTTGCTAGGCTAGAGTGCCATGGCATCAGCCTAACTCACAGCAATCTCAGACTCCTGGGCTTAAGCTATCTTTCTGCCTCAGCCTCCTAAGTAGCTGGGACTACAGGCATGCGCCAAAATGCCCGGCTAATTTTTTCTATATATTTTTAGTTGTCCAGCTAATTTCTTTTATTTTTAGTAGAGACAGGGTCTTGCTCTTGCTCAGGCTGGTCTGAAACTCCTGAGCTCAAACTATCCACCCGCCTCAGCCTCCCAGAGTGTTAGGATTACAGGCGTGAGCCACCACACTCAGCCCACACTGTAGTTTTAATTTTTGTTTCTCTGATGACTAATAATGTATCAGCTGTTTATAAACCTTACTTTATAAAGTTTCTGTTCAAGTCTTTTATCCAGTTTTAAATTGGGTTTCTCTTTTTCTTAATC
>CAUYPO010032487.1:0-30300 GCA_963574435.1 Cheirogaleus major
TGTTCTTGTGCCAGTCCCAGGCTGATTTAACTATTATTGCTTTATAGTACAGCTTGAAGTCAGGAAGATTGATGCCTCCCAGTTTGTTCTTTTTACTTAAGATTGCTTTGGCTATACGAGGTTTTTTCTAGCTCCATACAAAGTGAAGAATTATTTTTTCTAGATCTGTAAAGAATGCTGGTAGTATTTTGATGAGGATTGCATTAATTCTGTAGATCACTTTAGGTAATATTGACATTTTAACAATATTGATTCTACTTAACCCCAGTGACAACCCCAGTGGCCTGTATCAAGAAATCCCAAAACAACAAATGCTGGCAAGGATGTGGAGAGACAAGAACACTCTTACACTGCTGGTGGGACTGCAAATTAGTGCAACCTTTGTGGAAAAGAATTTGGAGATATCTCAAACAGATAGAAATAGAAATACCATTCAACCCAGCAATAGCATTGTTGAGCATCTACCCAAAAGAGCATAAGACATTCTATTATAAAGACATCTGCACCCGAATGTTTATGGCACCACAATTCACTATTGCAAGGTAATGGAAACAACCCAAGTGCCCGTCAATTCATGAGTGGATAATCAAAATTTGGTATATGCTCACAAGGGAATATTATTCAATTATAAGAAATGACAGTTAGCTAGCACCGTATATGCTATCCTGGATTAAGCTTAAGCCCGTTATCCAAAGTAAGGCGACACAAGATCAGGAAAGTGGGCTCCACATCTACTCGCCATCAAATTGGTACTGACTGATTAAAACTATGGTGCTGAAATGGTGGTAGTGCTTAGCAGGGATTCGGGGGGGGGGAGGAGACCCACATCTTAGGGATGTGGCGAGCATTGTGTGGGGGGAAGGGAATACCTCTAATCTTTCTTAGGGAGAGGCAAAGATATATAATGTAACCAAAATGTCAAAAAAAACCCCACTTTTATCAGGTGGTGGGGAGGTGGGAGGGGGGAGGAGGGGAAGGGTATATACTTACATAATGGGTGTGGTGCACACCATCTGGGGGTTGGATGCACTTGAAGCTCTGGCACGGTGGGGTCCCGGGTGGCAGGGGCAATATATGTAACCCTAATGATATTTGTACCCCCATAATATGATGAAATAAAAGGAAAATAAAAGATTACCTTTTGATCTCTGAATTTAGACTACCAGGAAGTGAGATGCTAATGGTGTGCTTTCTCTAGAAAGGGCGTTCTCACAATTGCCCATCTCATGTAAGATCATGATGGAGAATGACAAGGAAGATTTCTCAGAAGGCAGAATCAGGTCAATGGAGGAGAATAAATGAAGGGAATTCATTTAGAGAATAGAATCAGGTGATGCCCAATGACTGGATGATCGAGCAACTCACCACAATTCCATGCCTGAGAAATCTGCACTATTCCTATTCATGGGAATATGCTAAATGTCAAGCCCCAGTGACTACTGTGTTTTTGATTTTCCAGTCTCTCTTTTGGCAATGGGCCTTTTTTTTTTTTGTTCCTTTTCTGTCACCATGTGTTGCGTATCCAAGGTGGATAACTTGATTTTTAGCTGTAGAAAGGTATCAAAAACATTCTAAAGAGAACAGAAACTCTACCCAGAGATACTCAACTTTTGGATGAAAGCAGTTCATGGAAGCAACTTGGTATATTCTCTCTTTGAGGTGTGAGCATTATTAAAATGTATGTATGATAGGAAAAGATATTCACGTAGGTAGCAAACATAGACTATGGTAAACACCATTAATTACTGATTGAAAAATGTGTTCCCCACTTCCTCCTAACTAACAGAAATTCCATTTTATTTGTTTAATAAATACAAATACATACATATATGTGCATATGTATACATACAGGTATGTTATAAAATTCATCTTTGCCATGCAAGCTTTGTTCACCACTATCTCTTAAGCACCTAGCACACTATACAGAAAGCAAACATAAAAGAAAAGTAAAATATTAAAGATAAGTTATGTAATAAAGGACATTTGCATTATGTTAATATTTGAAAGTATGTCAGGTATGTATATCTATGGCCAAGGACCAGAAAGTGATATGCAAAAAAAAAAAAAAAATACACTAAAGTTTGTTACCAGTGATCTTTTTAATCAAGATATTTTTTCTTTTATTTCAAAATATTACTATTAAGGGGGTATAAATTCTTTAGTTACATGGAGACCTTTTATAATGCTTAAGTCAGTGATTTTAGTGTGCCCATCACCTGAATAGTGTTCATTGTACCCAATAGGTAAGTTTTTACCCCTATAAGTAATTTTTTTTTTTCAAGACAGAGTCTCACTCTGTTGCCCAGGCTAGAGTGCCATGGCATCAGCCTAGCTCACAGCAACCTCAAACTCCTGGGCTCAAGCGATCCTTCTGCCTCAGCCTCCAGAGTAGATGGGACTACATGCATGCGCCACCCTATGCCTGGCTAATTTTTTCCATATACTTTTAGTTGGCCAATTAATTTCTTTCTATTTTTAGTAGAGATGGGGTCTCGCTCTTGCTTAGGCTGGTTTCAAACTCCTGAGCTCAAATGATCCTCCTGCCTCGGCCTCCCAGAGTGCTAGGATTACAGGCATGAGCCACCGCGCCCGGCCCCTACAAGTAATTTTTAATTCAAAATGGTTTTAAATATTGTTTTGTATTATATTTTCAATAAACAATAAATGGAATTTGGAAATTGTTCAGGATGATCTCTTCCTTTTATATGCTATGAATTTTTTCATATCCTGTACACATGGGGCCTGCCTTATGTCTGTGTTAGCTTATATGACCAGTTGAGTGCTTTTAGCATTAAGATTTGATTACAAAAATGCCCCAGAAATCTGCTGAAGCTCATAACCAATAATAATCAGAAACCATTTCTCCTGATTACCTCACATATTGAAATTTCCTCATATGGTTTTAGTTAATGTCCCAGATCAGGAGCACAAAGACAAAACTGTTTCCGCTTTGCAAAATCACTACATGTGGGTACAAAGACCTTACCATAATGGTGTCACATTATTACCTAAAAAAGTTATTCAGTCTATATGTGGTTAGCAGAATTGTATGTATTTCTTAAACCTTCCCAAATATTCTGTGTTTTATCATGGTGTTTAGCCTTTGCAGACTGTAGAATGTGAACAATTTAGGTCCAGAAGCCAATGTATCTCAAATTTAAGGAAGGCAGTTGATACCGGGAAGAAAAACAAACACACACACACACACACAAAAGAAAGAGGTAGGAGGGAAAGCCTTACTTTCAAATGTGGTCATGAGTTTTGTTAGACAACAGAGTGTTTATGGGGGACAGGACTGAAATTCTGAGCTGGGGATATATACAAATACCTTAGATTCCCTTTTTTATGAGTCTACCCTTACTGTCCATGTAACCAGAATGACCTGTCTGCCTTGATTACCCCATCACCTGTCCAAATTTTACTCATCCTTCTTGACAAACTTCAAAAGTTACCACATTGGTGAGACTAGTTCTGCCTGCTTAGCTCACTTCATTTTCTAAATGGCACTTCAGCTATTTTTGTTCCTCTCTGTCATCTTTCCTTCCCTGAGATGCTGCACGAAACAATTCCAGGGGGCACAAGTCCAGTGATAATTTACATGAATAGCATCCCTGGAGTTTTGTGGGGCACATCCTGCCTGGCTCTACGAGGAAGGCTTGCCTCTCTCTTCTAGACAGTGAAAGCACTGCTTATGTTTTATTCATCTTTATGTCTTCCAAATACCTTATACAGTCACTTTTGCTTAGTGTAGTCCTAGTAATCATTATCCGTGCTATGTTTCACTATGAGATCCTATTTGAAGATCAACTTAAAAATTATAAAAATATCTCAGACATACAGAAGAGATAGTGTATAATTCAGGGAACATCCACATAGTAAATATTCATATTTGACAAAAATAAATATTTTGTTAAAATTGCTTTGGATTTTGCTTTTTAAGTCATAAAACATTGCCTGTACACAGAAAATCTACTTTTTACTCCTTTACAGCCTCATTTTCACCATTCTTTTCCAAAGGTAACATTATACTCATAGGGGTCTTTTGAAAATTAATAGTGCCCATTCCCATGATTATATGCTGGTACATTTTTTTGTATATATTTCCTGCAGGAACTCACACTAGATTGCTTTAAAAATCACCTATGATATTTTGCTTCCCAAAAGTATAGAGTATGACCAGAATATTGAATGAGCATGAGTCTAGGTACACACCTTCTCCCTTAATGGATTCTAAATCTGAGCTTCCACTTGGCATTATATTTATATATTTTTAGAGTACTCTTCTTTTAAATATTTATTGAGCTTTGCAGATTTTAATTATATATTTCTTATATAATAGAATACTGTAGTACAGCACTTCTATTTCCAAGGAATTTTTTTCACCTTATATTTGCAATGATTGAGAAAAGTTGAAAAGAGTAGGTTTTCTTCACTATTTTGTAGCTGAATTTTTTTTTTTTTTATCAGAGAACTTCCACTTTATTTTATGAAACAAATAACTTTCTTGCAGTAGATTTAGGATTCTTTGCTATTTCAGTGTTTTGATTTTTTAAAATTCCAGATAATTTTTATTTGTACAAGAGGGAGGCAGCCTAAAAGAATGACATTATAATACCAGATGAAAATATTTAAAGCCTATGCTATGAGGCTAGATATTATTCATCACAAATTTTAGAAAAAAAAATATATATACATCATTTTTACTACTGAGGACACTGAAGTTTAGAGTAAGTAGCTATCTTTTCTAAGGTCACAGATATTCGAGATTGGGATATGCATCTGACAATTGCCCATATCACGCTTTCTTTGGTCTTCAATATTTTCTCTGGGTTAATTAATTGATTGGATTAAACAGTCTGAATTGTCTACTTACTGGACTAAGCACTAAAACCTCCTTGGTCCCTGTGATGAGCTTTAGGCAGCATAACATGAGTTTTCTCACGTGTAAATGATGACAATAGCTGCACCTAAATGTGCTATGAACTAAGGAGAACGAGAAACTCAAGGTTCTGTACAGCAGCAGCCTCCCAGCCCCAGGGGAGAGAGGAAACCCAACCAATTAAAAAAACATACCAAATCAGTGCCTATGGTGCCTTGTAAAGAATTGAATAAAATAATCCATTTTAAGTTCTTAGTCAAGTGCATTGTACATAGTAAAAACATAGTACACATAGTATAGTATGTTATTAATACTAATATGGAAATGAATTTGACTCCACCTTATCCAGAGACCACATATTATGGTAAAAGAAAAATCAGACATTCCCTTTACAACCATGTACTGACAACTACTCCAAGGTTGAGGATACTATGTCATGTGCAGGAAGACACTCACCAGAATAGGTTCTTATACTTGAGAGCATGCAGTCTGAGAGCAGAGAAGAAACCAACGGTTACAAATAATTACAGTGAAGTAAGACAAGTGCAATGACACACAGCCATGGGCTAAGAGAATATGAAGCTGGAGAAATAATGCTCAGAGGATTTGAGGAAGGTATCACCTTAAAAAGGGCCTGAGGAGCACCTGGTGCTGCCATTGTAGAACCGTGGATGATTAAACAGATCCCTAGCCCTTAGTTTTTATATTTGTAAAGTGTGGGCAACAGTATTTGTTCCATACAAGTTTGTTATAAGGATCACAGGACAAATTAGTATGATCATAATTCACAAACCATCAAGGGTCATAGTGACAAAAGAGATTATTTAAGTGTTTGGCAGAGTGCATCAATATAATTGATGCTTATGGTATTTTTTAAGAAATTTTTTTAAATTCAAGGTAGCAAATTACCATTTGAAATGGATAGCTCTGAAGTTATCTAATACTACCTGGATCATCACAGTATTACTTCTTCTTTTTCCTTCTGTTCTTACAATTCATACTAAAGCCAGGATCTCCTACAGTTACATGCCTACAGGGAATTGGGTAATGAGAATGATGTGGTCCAGATATTAAAAAAAAAAAAAAAAGGCAGTTCAAGTCCTCAGATAAAAGGCCACTGATAGCCACCTCAGGGTAGTGGAGAAATAAGGAGTGGTGGGGACTTGGTAAACTGGAGATGACAAGACCATTTAAAGTGTCAGCCACTTCTCATCTCTAGACAACTACTGGAAACACAGAAATATGGGTCAGGAAAACCAGGTGTTCCAAATTTTTAGAAGATACTGAGCCTCAGAGTTTTTGTTATTCTTGGTTTTTGAATGTTGGAACCTAGTATGCAATTCAAAAAAGAGAGATGAATATTTATCAGACCTAATAAAGCAAACCTTTGCACCTCATGCTGTACACAGATTGTCAGTTTTAGACTTGAGATCTAAAGTATTATACTGGTCTCCATCCCCAGTCAAACTTCAGATGGAAAATAACTTCTTCTTCCATATGCTCACAGCACTGTTTGTGCATTTCTCACCATTCTTGTTCAATTTTGCCTTTATCGTAGCTCTACACTGGACTTATCTCCACTTTTAGACTTATAATTTCTCTAAAGACCATATGTGAATTCGTCTGTTCATCCTTCACAATGCCTAGCACAGCACTAGGATCAAGATACGGTGAACTATGGATCATTACTGTGAAAGGCAGAAACAGTGGTTTTTATTGTTAGTGGTTAACAAATAATTTCACCCATTATAACTTTTATTCATTAATAATCAAAATGTGAAGTTCTATCCATAAACAATATGTGTATATACCATATATCCATATATATTAATATGTGTATATATGTGTATGTCCCATATATACATAAACACTTATGTATGTACATATGTATATATGTATATACATATATTACATATGTATAAATATATATATATATATATACTGTATAAATGGAATTAACTCAGATTGCTGCAGGAAATAATTATTTCATTAAAAACTGTTCATTTGTTCTTACTAATAAAAATTTCATCTGAAAACCTGTCCTTCTCCTACAAACACATCATTCTGTTTCACACATGGTGATGGAAGACAGAAGACACAGATTAGCATTCATTAATTCTGCTACCCAGAGAAGAACTGATGAGCAGTGGCAAAAACAAGTCTTAGTATGAATGTCCCTGGACAACTGTCCTATCATAGAGCTCAGTTCAGTGGCACTTGATCTGTGATGACCAGTCTGAGTTGCTTGTCTTCTGCATGAACTTCTCTGTCTAGCAATCCCTGGCTGAACACTAAATTCAAACATTTAATTTATCTAAGCCTGCAGATTTGACCACTAAATTCCACAGGGGTTAGTTCCTATAATCTGATGTTATTCCCAGGGGCCTCTGGAGAAATAAATCAGTATTTCCTGTAGATTTGTTTATTTATTGTCTACTAACTTTGAGATTGACAACTGTATAGGAATTGTGAAAATCTACTGAAATAAATTTTAAATGTTTTCAATCTCCTATTACTGAGAACACTAATCAATACTGTTTTTCAGGAGAGATTTAAAGTTTTGACCAGTTTTGCTATTTAGCCAAAGTTATCATTGATAGCATTCTAGTTTCAAAATAATTTTGTGGATTTTCTCACTTTTTAAACCTATTTGTAATATAGAAAATATTTAAAATTCTATGTCAGCTAGAAAGGTAACTCACTTCACAAAAAGAAAACACTTAGGAAATAGTGTAGCATTAAGGACTTTAATGAAATGTCTAAAGAAGATTGGGCTCTATGAGTATTATAGGATGAAAAAATCAGTGTAAGTCACGAGGTCTGGGTTCTGGGTCTGGGTCTCTGTTATGGCTCAAACAAGCAGTGTAACTTCCACAAGCCTCAGTTTTCCCATAATTCCAATAATGTCAGAACCAGATCATCTCAAAGTTCTCTAATTTGATGACTTTCCCAATTCTCATTCAGCTAAGGATTTTCAAGTCACCTCCTATGAGTGTATCTAGCAATCACTATAGAAAATATTTTACCACAAATTAGAAAATATAATTAGAATTTTACTGAGGCATTGAAAGTGATAGACTGTGCAAGTAGTTTGGGAAAATGTAAACAAGTGGCTTATAAACATTCCTTTATAATAAAATGGTGACATTCTGGCAGTTAGAAATAACCTTTTCTATTCTAAAAGTTAAATTACCTTTATTTGTAGAGTTGGTCAAAACAGTTCATTATTTTGAAAGGCTATTTGGATAAATGTTAAAATGCATTTACAAATCAACTGGACAGTTTCAGCAAATTAATCTGTAAGTAAATTCACTTTAACACCTCCAGGCCAGACAGTTTTGTCTCAATGTCAAAATGATCCCTTATATTTCCACCAAAGCATTAAAAAATCATTTAGCAATGTGGACATTAACTACTTATTTATGTAAAGTTTTAAAAATATCTTTTAATGCCAATAACAACTCCCAATTTATATTATTTTGTGACACGAAAAGAAAAAAATTTGAGATGTTATATTTGCTATCCTATTAATAAAATTTGGTCTTACATTTGTTTTTTAATATTGAATACTTTCTGATCACTAAAGCAACAAATGTCAACCATTAGTATAATTACAGAAATTTAATTTCAACCAATGTGTATTCACTAGAACTGTTTATAAAAAATGGAATCTAGATGAGTTCAGAAATCTCCCTCCACTGTGGAGTAGGACATAGGGCCCTTCATTGTATTACACTAGAGGAAACTTTTACACTGACTTCTTGGCCTCTTCCTTCCACCTACATATATTAATTTCTTGCTTTTCTCTCATTCCGTCTTTCTCTTCCTTTCCAATAGAGGAAATGCTGCAGTGCTATAGAGTTTAGGCTTCTTTTTAGAAGGAAATTCCAAGGAAGGATTCAACCTGCATTCATTGAATGCTACAAGGTACACAGGACCTTGGCTAGTACTGTGGTGGACACTCGAGATGGTAAAGATGAGGATTATATAGAGTCTCAGGAATAAAAGACGGCACTTAATAAAGCCATGAAATGAGATGAAATGAGGTAATTATCAAATATACTGTGAGTGTAACTTAATATTTTGGTACCAGAGAGAGGTGGAAATAAAGAGGCCAGGAAGAAACTTAAAAGGACACATGTACCCAGCTGACCCTATCATTCATAGCTTTTTAGAATTAGAAGGTGTTTTCAAAATCATTCAGTCCAACCCTTGCCAAGGGCCTTTCTGTGTAGTAACAGCAAAACTCGAATCCTTGTCTATCACAATTCTTAAGAGATAGATATGGATAACAGACTTAGTTATATAGTTATAGGTACTAGATTTAGTTATGTAGCTGCAGAATTTACAATGCATTTTCACATGCTTTTAAGTTGTACAATAATTCATTTGTCTGAGACTCATTATTCCTATTTTAAGGGAGATGGAGAGTATTATAAAGGGTTATTCAGCTAGTGAGTAACAGAGGTAGGGCTTTCGCCCAGGCCAAAGTAATTAAATTGTCTCAAAGTTTAAATAATGGTCACAAGTCACATAATGTCTTCAATTAATTCAGCTTTATTTGTCTCTTTGTCTCCCTCTCAAAAACATAATGACAGTTACCTACAAAATTTAAGATAAAGGTGGTTTTATAGTAGGGCTTACACTGTCTTTCTTTTCTCATTATCTTGCTGTAATAACCTCCTAAATGTGTCTCTCACCTCTCCGTCTATTCTTTGCCAACTATAATTCACCAAGTACATGGCTATGAAACTAATAAAGCCCTTTGGAAATATTATAATAATACCACATTCCTCTTAAAATATTTAGTGGTTTCCTAAGATCTAAGAAAATGTATAAATCATGTTAATTCAAATCCTTCCACAGTTTATACCACAGGTTATATCAAAAGGTATAATCATATATGCTTTTCTCTAACATACATTGTTACCTAGTACACAATGGTCATCTTTTTAAGTTATCAAATATACTGTGAGTATAATTTAATATTTCAGTGTAAAAATTCCATTCTTAATTATGGCTAAAATCCAACATATTATATGACATACTCCAAACAAAGACAAGATTCCACCATGCAGGACATAGACAAAGGAGGGTGCAGCAAATCGGTATTGTGTCTCTTAGTCTCCACAATCCCAACAAAAGGGATAAAGAGTTGGAGATTAAGAAAAAATATCTGGAGAATTTGTGGCATGCTGTGCATCCTTCTCCTCCTAGAAGAGGAAAGGTAGAGGATGAATCCCATATTATTTTATTTCAAAAGAGAAGGGTCATTAGGAAACCACACAGAGAGGTGTGTTTTCTGATATTTTGGAACACAGCAGAAAGGTGTCTGATTTATGTTTGATATATTAAAATGGTGAGTGACTGCCTAATAGCTTTAGAAGTAGATTAAAGCAGAGGTGTTTCTACATTAGAATTAGCGAGTTATTTGAGATTTCTCAGGGAAAAGAATGTGTATTTCCATTGGATTAGATGTTGACCATGCATAAAAGAATGCCTTAAATTTTGCTTAGAAATCACCTGCTAAAAGTTAACAATACTCATATGGAGACAGGGTTTCTTTGAGGATGGACCACAAAGAACCAGAAGCCAAAAGAAATGTTCTAAACAGCCAGCAAAAGTGTATCATATTCTGCAAATAAGAGAACCCCAGGGATTGTGGAAGGGTGGGGTTTCTAAAAAAAACAATGAAAACACTTCCTCTAGAGAAAGGGTTGGACATAAACCATTGCCAACCCTAGAAAGTGTGATAGTGCCACACAAGAGTAATAGTGAAGTAAAAAATATCCCACTCCCTCCCTTGACTCTACACATAAAGGATCAGAAATCAAGATTTGTGCTATTGTTTAAATCAGGTGTCCTCAAACTGCGGCCCGCCTAGGACATTTATCCAGCCCTCCGGGTTATTTTTGCCGCCGCTGCCTGTCCTGCTTAGCAGCCAGCTCATCCCGGGCCCACAGTGCGCATGTGTGGAATGTGCGCTGCACTCTCCAATGGCCCTCCAACAGTCTGAGGGACAGTGAACTGGCCCCCTGTTTAAAAAGTTTGAGGACTCCTGGTTTAAATGTTTGTCACCCCTGAAACCCATGTTGAAATTTAATCCCCAATGTTACAGTATTAAGAGGTGGGGCCATTAAAAGGTGATGGAGTCCTTAGGGCAACATTAATGGATTAACAGGTTAATGAATTAATGACTTATCCAGGGAATGGATCAGTTATTACTTAGAGTGTGTCTATTATAAAAACCAGTTTATCTGCCTCTCTTGTGAGCCCCCTCACCTTGTGATGCCCTGAGTCCTCTTAGGACTCTTCACAGAGCACCCACCACTAAGAAGGTCCTCACTAGATGTGGCCTCTCAATCTTGCACTTGTGAGCTCCAGAACTGTATGAAATGTATTTCTTTTCCTCGTAAATTACTCAGTCTCAGGTATTCAGTTATTTCAACAGAAAATGGACTAAGACAATTTGCAAAGTTATGGAGGAGGAGGAAAAGCACAAACCTGAAAACAAGAGAACATTCCCTCAGATGGCTACCCTGACATGGGCCAAGATGAAAGGATTTAATATTTTTATCATTTCCCTAGAGTGGACATTTTAGTTCTTGGCCAACAAACCTGAAAGGAGACATAAAGGTCATGGAATTTGCCCTAAACTTTTCTCCAAGGACAAGAGAAGAACTAGTCCCTTGGGATCAATTTATACTTGGCACAGACCAAAATAATGTTGCCTTTACTGTACCTCTTACAAGATTTGCTTGTTCAATATCATCAACCCCAGTAACTATGTAATAGTTTATTATATATTTGATATCCTATAATTTATTCGGCCAGTGCTTTTTCATATGCATTTAATACATTTCCATTTCTTTCTGTTTAAGCTATGTAGCTTTGCACATTCCTGCACTTACATTATAAAGTCCATAATCTTATTAATGATTATGAATTGCTTTCTTTTATCTCTCAGATAAATTGAGATGGTACTCTGATGCTCTAGGGCCCTAAGCATTCAAGGTTTTTCAATAAATGCTAACTTCCTTAATTTCTCAAATACATTGGTGGATGCTGACAATACTATAAAAAGATGTAGTGATGGGTGATAGTAAGATTATTCAGCTGCCTCAGTTAGGGGAGTGGGTGTGATGTGGGAGAAGAGGAGAAGGGCACAGGTCCTTGGCCCAATCAAATAGAAGAAATCAACAATAAAGAGTAAACCAGGAACTATTTTGCCCTCCAAAGTGAGGGGGAAAAATCCTCTTTTAAATACCTAGAGCTTAGCAACCATCCAATACAAAAGTAATATTTGAGGAATAATTTGAATGTATAGTTCTATAAAGCTTCATTAAAAGGATCTTGAAAGACACTCCTGGTAATATTCCAAGAGCTTAGCACACTACCCTCTGCCAACCACAAAATCACTTCCTACAGACTCTAACAGTTTGAAGACACTTAATAAAAGACAAAACCACTCTAAGTCAGGAAACAGTGAATGGTTTATTGATGATTTATTGCCTTTTTTTCCTTTCTTATTTAATTTTTACATCTGCTCCCAAGTGTTACTTTCTAATTCAGTCCATTATACACTGAATTAGACAATGTGCGTCTAATTGCACTGAACTTCCTAAAACAGCTCAGTGCATGCTTCTGGAGTTAGGCAGTGAAGGTGTACATGACTTTCAATTATAATTTTTCAAAAAGAAATCAAGTTTGTTATAAACTTCTTTTAAATTCTAAAATTTTTGAAAGTATAAATGAAATTAGAATTTCAATATTCCTCAGAGTCTTTTATGCAAGAAAATAATACCTTTTCAAAAGCTGCACAATGAAAATACAAAACACTATAAAACGTAACTTGAGATATTCAACTTTTGGACAAAATTAGCAAACATGTGGTACTTAATACATATTCATGATTCTAATGTAAGACTTTTCATAGTAATCAGAAAATTCTTTTCAAATGTTAATCAAAGTTCATAAGTTCTCTAAAAAAAGCTGTCTATAGTTATTCGTTTGCAAAGTAGTCTTTATTTGAAAATGAGCAAGTCACATTGACTATGGATGGAGAAATATAATAAATAACATATTGTACTAATTATTAATATGTGCCAGAGACACGGAATTATTTATTTATTCAATCATTCTTTCATTCATTCAGTTAATTACTTAGTTATATTGACTCAGCCTTAAACTTTATAAAATCTTTAAAAGATAGGTACTATTAATAGCCCCATTATATTGATAAGGAAATTGAGGCACTAAGAGATTAAGTTAGCCCAAGACTATAGAGACAGCAGTGGAACAGGGATTTCAACCCAAGCGGTGTCAGTCAGTACCTGTTTGTAAATTCCTTTCTATACTATTTGTTTCTACATTTATTTTTTCTAGCAAAGAGAGAAAATATCTCTCTGACAGTGGTTGTTTTTTTTTGTTTTGTTTTGTTTTTTGAGTCAGAGTCTTACTCTGTCACTGGGGCTAGAGTGCAGTGGTGTCAGCCTAGCTCACAGCAACCTCAGACTCCTGGGCTCAAGCAATCCTCTTGCCTCAGCCTCCTGAGTAGCTGGAACCATAGGAGTACACCACCATGCCTTTCTAATTTTCTTCTATTTTTTTTGTTAGTAGAGATGGCTAATTTTTTCCATTTTTAGTAGTGACTGGGTCTCCCTCTTGCTCAGGCTGGTCTCCAACTCCTGAGCTCAAGCAATCCCTCCTCCCCCACCCCCACGGGGTTTCCCAGAGTGCATGAGCCACAGTGCCCCACCACACCCTGCCCTGACATTGGCTTTATCTTGTTGCTATGGAGATAGAAGGGATATCAAAATATGTGAGTTTATAAATTATTTATCCTAAGGATTCATTGCCTGAGAAGAATTTATGAAGGTCTTACCTCTAAGCAGAAAATTTTGCATTTCAAAGACAAGAACATTTCTAGGTTTGCCTTGAGTATTTGGCTTTTCTCAAGTACAAAGTGTTCCCCAATATTTTTTCCAGGTGTTAATAACATGATACAGAATCTTGGGGCTCTATTTGAGTAAACTTACATGATATAATTCTATTAGAAAAATCTAATATAAAAAGGCTAGATAGAAAACATATGTGTGTGTATATACACTGTTAAACATTTATATGTATATATAAATAAATTTTATTTATATATACTGTATACTTAAATCCTCCATTGCATAGATTCTCACAATGGGGGACACTGAGTCATCAACAGAGCCTTCAAGTGGCTCTGTGACCAGTAAATATCAAAAATAGGTCATAATGGGATCACTTACAACATTTAATTTTAAACAATTCATTTACCATTCTCTGCCTCAGTTTTCTTATCTGTAAAATGAGAAAACAATTAGTTGCTAGTCATACATATATTGTGAAGGATTAAATGAGATAACCCATGCAATGTATTTAGAACATTACCTGTCATATTTAAATGCTTAGTAAATTTTAGCTATTATTAGATTTTTAAGGGTTATTATAAAGAGAAAATATTTCAAATAGACTTTAATTAATTGATTTATTGCTCATTTGACAACCAACTATTTTTTGTGAAGCTCTGAGCTAAAGCAAAGTAAGCATATAACAACATTGTTATTATCCATAAAGGACTCACAGTCACTTTAGGAAGAATAACAAAATACTAAATATAAAATATTCCTTCCTTTTATTTTCATGATGAAAGACTAGATATTTTAAAGGACTCTTCTGCTAAAGTACTACTAGATTCTTGTTAAAACATATGTTAATGTATTTCTGGGTTTGTAGGAAGTAATGGAAATTTCTAAGGGCCCAAATATATAAATATAGCAAAATAAAACAAACTAAAGAAAAACAAAATAAACAACCATGACTTGGCACTAGAACAGAGATAGTGAGTTGTCAGCACATCAAAGCCTGTCTTAACCAGGAGACTAGATCTCTGGCCCACTCCAAAGTAAGGAGCTGACCTCAGACAATTAAAACAGGGGTAGAGGCTGGGAGTGGGAGTGGGCCCAGATACATTGTCCATGGCTCCTGACACAAGAAAACACAAATTCTCTCTGGAGAAAAGCATCTCTGATGTAAGCACTCAGCATTCCCACAGATTAAATCTATCAAATATAAGTGCATGATAAAGATCACCCAAAGATGCAAAGAAATAAATCTCTAGTGATGAGAATCAGGGAGACAAACCCATAGGTTGGGATCCTCAAGGACTCCAGATACTAGAATAATAACACACGGAACATAAAATGACTAAGAATAAATGTTTTAAAAAATAAAATACAGAATCAAAAAGATGAACAAGCAACAAGCATTTATAAAATTTTGGATATGAGTAATTAAAAAAATTAATTTGAATGTTTAATGTGCTAATTTATATTATTAATGTCCATCTCAGAGGTGATTAGGGGATGGTAAATATTATTAAGAAACAAATTCCTACCTCATTTGATCACCAACCTCATTTTTTTCTTTGAATATTTAATAGGATTCCTAGGATCACACTTTGGAAAATGCAGATATAAGTTTAACTTTGCCTAATAGTGCTGCAGCATAACTGATTAAATTACCTCTTTTCTATTCAGTACTGAACATTACAATGATAAGGACATTTACAAATATCTCAAGTCAGATATATGTTCACTGAGAGTCAGAGACATCACAGATTAGAATAAATGCAATTTCCCTATAAGGATCTGACACTGTAGAAAAACTATGATGATTCAAAAATAGTTATGCTCAGGGGCTGCAATTCTTTGACATCTCTCTAATTAATGCCAGTGTTTTCACAACTAAAGAAGGCACTCTCCCAGCTTGAGTAACACATACTTCTAATTATATAAGCAGTGCAATTTTTGTATAACCTTGGAGCATCCTAAAGGAGGAAGAAGCTAGAGTTTACAAAGCTAGGTTCATAATGGTTGTAAGCTTGCTACTGGATAGAAGTGGGCTTTGAGAGAATATTTATGTAATTTTTGAGGCATGATGACTAACTTCACAGTATAGGAGCATTTGGGGACAGCAGCCTGCTTTTCTATAACTGTCACTTCTTAGGTACCTAAACTTTAAAAAAATAAGACTCATTTTTACCAAATTATCTTAAGGTATAAATTCTATAACTTTTTTATCTGAAATATTATCACAGTGGGTAGATGAAGGAAGAGAAATAAGAGAGATGAGCCAAATGTAATGTGTTAGAGGATGTTCTTGCCAATTACATTTTAGTCTCCAGAAATGCCAGCTAACTGGAGAGTGAGAGTGTCAGGCTGTCCTCCAATTCTGAAGCTACCATTGCCTTGAAGACTATAAGGTTGTACATTTATTGTCTGAATATTACTGTTACTATACTAATATCAGTAGAGTCCAAATTACTGTATTGGAACTCCTAATTTGGGAAGTACTAAGTGACTGACATGTTTTATAATATTACCATTGCTTAAGTAACCTATTTCAGTTCTGATGAAACTGGTAAGCCCAGAAAGTTCTTTGTACAAATTACATATATCTATCTACAGATAAGTAGATATAGATCTATAACTAAATTATTAAGCCTAAATTTGCAAGAATTTAGGGATTATAAAAATAGAGAGTGAGTATATTTAACAATTTAAAAACCTTCAGAACAATCTTATCTTTAAAATACAGTTTGAGAAACAAGAATATAGTCATCTTTTTTCTTGCCATCAAGGGTATTTTCCCAAAAACAAATTTAGACATAAATCCATTTTATGTTTATTTCTAAAAATAAAATACCTATTCTTCACTCTACTGAGAAGTTATCTGTTAAGTTGTAAGTCACAGCTGACAATGACTGTGGGAAACTGCCCTGCCCACAGTCCCCTGATAAGGAAAGCTCTGGACTAGTCCAGAGCTTGTGGGAAATATTTTACTCCAGACATTGTGGGAAATATTTCACATCAGACACATAAGAACAGGGGGTTGGGGTAGAGATATGGTATAGGAATGAGGATTTACCAGCTGAATATGACAGCCAGTGAAATCATTCTTTCAGCCAAATGACAGTTATTATTCCCCTATTATACATGAGGTGTTATACTATGTACTAATGAACAGGGAAGATATGATTCCTTGGTATTTACATCCAAATAAATTATGTATGATATAGTTACTACAAAAGTAATAACTACATAAATAACTCCAGATGGCATAAATGAAACAAAGTATAATAATGGAACGGGATTTGGAGTAACAAGAATGATATTTATAAAGGGTGGTCATAGTAGGAAAAAGCCTACTAAAGGTAATGATATTGAACTGAGGCCTAAACAATGAGAGGAAATCAAGTATGTTAGCTCTGGGAGAACATTCTAGAAAAAAAAAATCAAACACAGTTACCATCGTGTGGTATCTTATGGCTCTTCCATAACCACATGCTAAAAAGCTCCTGATAATTAAACTCAAAGTAGGGTAGAGGGTTGACTGTTTTAGGAGATGACAGCAATTTACATAATAGTTTACCCCATCCTAAATGAGTTTAGACCATTATATTTTGAACAGTCAGATTTTAGGCTTTAGTTTTCACAATAATTTCAGGTTGCCTTTAAAGAAAAACGACACTGAAAGAAGATAATGATCTTAATCAGGTATCTGGATTCAGCCTGACCTAGGAGGAACTAAGAATGAAAAAATTTGGCTTCTCATTAAATATGTGCTGCTAAAACCTGAATGTTTGTGTCCCCCCCAAAATTCATTTGTTGTAACCTATCTCCCCAAGGCAATGGTACTAAGAAGTGGGGTCTTTGGCAGGTGAATTTGTCTCCAGTCTCATGAATAGGATTAGTGCCCATGTAAACAAAGTTTGAGGAAGCCTATTTGTCCCTTCCGGCATGTAAGAACGCACAGAAGGCATCATTCATGAGTAATGAGCCCTCACCTGATGCCTAATCTTCTGGGGCCTTGGACTTCTCAACCTTCAGAACTGTAAGAAATAAATTTCTGTTGTTTATAAACTACCCAGTCTAAAGTATTTTGTTATAACAGCCAAAATGAACCAATATATGTGCACTTACTCATGTTTTCTTATTCCTAATCCCATTAAAACCAGCAAAGGTAGGAAATTTCTTGAATCTGAAAAAGGCAGAAAGGCAACAGGTACCTGATTGAAAATGAGATCAGTGAAAAGCTGAGGAGGTCTGGAGAAGCCAAAAGAATGATAACTATCATCCCCCAGAACCCAAAACAACTCAGAAATTGTAGACACTGAGAACTTCTAAATGGGCTGCACAGGGTGGGACTTCAACAGGATTAACCAAATAACTTTTAAAGTATTATAATAGAAACGTATGAAATAGAAATTCATACAAATGCTCAATGCACAATTTCCAGTTTTCCTTGGTTTCCTTCTTTTCCCTCACTCCTAAAACCAATTAATCACCCAGTCCTTTCAACTCTACTCCCAACAAATACGAAATCTTTCCAATTTTTACCATTCTTCTCATCCCAACATTACACAAGACACACTCATCTCTCACCTATATCACTGCAATGCCTGCTAACCAAACTTTCTTCTTGTACTTTTACTATTAATACCCGACACCCATCCTCCAGAGAGTAGGCTGAGTGACTTACAAATGGAAATTAGAGCATATCCCTTTACTGCTTAAAACAATCTGATAGTTTCTATTAAACTCAGAAAAACAATTCAAACTTTAAAACCAGGTTTATAAGGTTCCACATGGCGGATCTGCATTTTTGATCTTTTCTCTTTCCACTGTCAACAAGGTACACCTTCTCATTCTGAAAACTTTACTTATTTCATCCTGCCTTAGGATATTCTTGTTTATATTATTTCAAAATATTAAGAGGGTACGAGTGTGTTTATTACATAGATGAACTGTATAATGCTGAAGTCAGGGCTTTTAATGTGTCAGCCACCTTACCCCTATCAGAATGGCCATTATTAAAAAACAATATATGTTGGAGTGAATATGGTGAAGGAACGCTTATACGCTGTTGGTGGGACTGTAAATTAGCACAACCTCTGTGGAAACCAGTATGGAGATTCCTCAAAGAGCTAAAAGTAGACCTACCATTCGATCCAGAAATCGCACTACTGGGTATCTATCCAAAGGAAATGAAGCCATTATATCAACAAGACACCTGCACCAGAATGTTTATCGCAGCACAATTCACAATTGCCTTAGGATCTTTGTAGTAAGTCTTTCCAGGGATAGCTCCTAATTATTATTTTGTTATCTGCTAACATGTTACTTCCTCAGGGATGCTTTCTCTATGGATATTGTGTGGCCTCCTAGTCACACTCTTTCATAATAGTTTTCCTTCTCTGCATTGCTTATCAATATTTCTTGTTATCATGAGTTTTTCTTGGTTTTTGTTTTATACAAAGTATATCAAATGAGACTTTCTTTTAAATCTCAGAGTTTCAGCAGATGTCCCAAAGGTTTAGAATAATACAAAATTTGCCAAGCAATTTACATTCTAATATTGCATGTCAGAGAATGGGGAAGTCTTGTCTTGGTCCTGAGTTGCTTGTGATTTGATTTGTCTGTGTCCTTCCAGGTACAGGTAGCAGACTCATTTGACTGTCATCCTAAACTACGTACTCTGTATTATTAGCCTGTATTAGTAATCCAGGCAATTTTATTTTTGCTCAATATGCCACTCTTTTAATGCATTTATAATTTTTTTTTCAAAACTCAAGCTCCTCAGAGATAACAACAGTGCATTGTTCATATATTTGGGTTTATTTCTACCACCATATTTACTATTTTGTGCTTTCTTACTTACTTTTTCATTTTTATTTTTCTCCTTCTATTTGTTAATTTTTAAAAGTGTTTTTCCCACATTCACTGTTTTGGAAATTACCCACTCTAGTAGTTTAGTGGTAACTGGTAAATTTATATATATATATATATGTACATATATATATATATGAAATATCTACCTCATTAGAGTCTAAAATTAACCAGTAGCTTTACTCACTTCCTGAACACCATGAGGCTCTTAAAAGATCAATTTTAATCATGTTTTATAATATTATTGCCCACTAGTTTAGATTCATATTTTTATCAGTCCCAAATATTATAAATTAGCATTGTTCATTTATATTTATCCACATTTCATTTTCTTATTCCACATTCTATTTTGGATTTCAGCCCTTCAGTCCAAGTATTTTCCTTCTGATTGAATTATATTCTATAGAATATCCTCTAGTATGTATTTCTTGGCACTCGAAAAACTCCTAGTTTTTGATTCTCTGTAAATGTCTTTATTTCACATTTGTTCTTGAAAGATGTTTTTTTCCATGAGTATATAATTCTGCATTGACAGTGATTTCTTCTCTACAATTTGAACATATTGTACCACTGTCTGCTGGCTTCCATTGTTACTCTTGAGAAGTCAGCTTTCTGTCTAATTACTGTTTATTTGTAGGCAATCATTTCTCTTTCTGGATGCTTTTAAAAGGTTTTCTTTTTTCACATTCTGCAGTTTTACTACAATGAATCTAGATGTGTATTTGTTTTTATTTATGTGGTTGGTATTCATCGGGCTTTCTGAAACTGAAGATTCATGCCTTTCAACAATTCAGGAAGTTTCCACCATTGTCTCCATTCTGTCTCTCTCTTTTTTTTTCAGATTTCCAATCAAACATGTTAAAATCTCTCATTATATCTTCTATATCTTAGCCTATTCTTCATAGTTTCTAACCCATTGTTCTCCATGTTATATTTTTCATTTTTCCTCAGATTTATATTACAATTCATTAGTTCTCTTCATCTATGTCAATTCTGTAGTTTAACAGTGAGTTTTTTACACCAATGATTACATATTTATATTGATAGAAGCTCATTTGATCCCTTTTCAAATTTGCTTCTTCTTTTTATTTATTTTCTCTCTGCTCTTATTTTCAAATACTTATTTTATTTCTGTATATATAAATAACATTATAAGAATCTATATTTGTTAATTTAATATATGAAGTCCTTGGGCATCTTTTCATTTTGCCAATTCATGCTCATTTAGTTTGTTGCATACATTGTGTATATTGTGATTTGTGTAAATGTGGAACTTATATTCAAATGATTTTATTTATGGAAATTCCATAAGGCCCTATATTGAGTATGTTTTCCTCCAGGATATTTTTTCTTTCAGGTGCACAAGGGAAATACCGACCAAGGGCTAGTCTCATTTTTCAACTGAGACTTTCTGGGGTGGGTTAATGATTTTTTATAGTAGCCTTTTTGTTCCCCTTTTCATTGATCCACAGCCAAGATGAACTAGTTTCCTTGCATCCATTTATAGAATATATTTCCTTTACTTCCTTCTTTCAGTGATGATATAGATAATCCTTGCTTTGGATAGCTCCAATAAGGACAAATTTCAATTACCACAGTTTGATTAAATAACAACAGTTCCCCAACAATCCAGCTGAAAATTCTCTACTACAATATATTAACTATTTGTAGTTAAATAAAGTACAAAGTTACTGCTAGCTCTTCAGTCCACAAATTCCTATAAAAATAACAGGTACACATCAGGATCCATAACTAATCACGTGATTTCTTTCAAAATCTGTTTGTGATTCCTCCTTAATTACAATTTGGTAAAGTAGAATGCTTGTTCGTTGATGTTTTTATCTACATAAACACTTTTGTCACACTTTTCATCAATAATTTTATATAACCTTATATTAATAACTAATGCTAATACAGCAAGTATTATGTGCTATATACCATTCTAAACACTATGGGTGTGTGAATGTGTTTGTTATCTTCGTATGCAAGTAAAACATTTTAATTCTTATGGCACTGTGAGCCACGTGCCATTATATCTCATTTTACAGATTCAATTAAACTGAAACACATGTCTGTAACTTGTCCAAGATCATGAAATTCAGTAGTAACAGAACTTGGATTTGAACCAGAATAATTTAGTCCCAGAATCCAAGTTCTTACCTGATATACTCTACATATAATCACCAATAGTGAAGAGAAGTGTTTTTTTAACAAACCTTTACATCTATATATGTATCTGTCTGTATATATGTATATGTATATAAATATATGTATGTAAATGCATGCATTCATCAGTATAAATCTCTAGACTTAAAATAATAACTAGAAGGAAATAAACCAATGTGATAAAAGCTGTAATTTCTAGGTAGTGATTCATTTTAAATAGTCTATAATAAACATGCATTGCTTTTATTTCCATAAAACAACATATATTAAAATATGATGCTTATCATATGAATACAAATGTTCAAAGTGAACTGGCCAATTAACCTAAAATTTCACTCTTGCCACTTTATGTCCCCTTTCCTTCTTTAATGTTATCTCTTTGGCACCAATCACCATTTGTTTGATATGTTATGCATTTTCTTTACTTATATTTTCTCTCTCTACCACCAGAACATTAACTCCCTGCAAATCAGAATTTTTATCTGTTTTGTTTACTCCTGTTCTTAGGTTAGTGTCTGATGTAACGTACTAAATCACTAAGCATCTGTTCAATTAAAAAAAGTAACTGAAGTAGTATAAAAAGTACCATTACTTAGGAATTAGAAGATGCTTTATAAATGTGCAGTAACCTCTTCTATAAAAAGAACATTCCTTTAAGTTCATTTATCCAGGTCTGACTTTTCATCATGAAGAGGACAGAAAAGGACCAATCTGTTTTTAAGGTTTTCAGTCATTCTTAGTTCATATGCTGTTCTAAATAGGGCAATTTAAATTTCATCCATCAAAAGAGTAGTCTGACCATATCGAAAAAGAGAAAAGAATGTTACCTGCTTGATTTCTTTTACTTTGTGTACAATCAGCAGGGTACAGGAGATGTAACTGTCGATGTTCACAAACTGAAATCTTTGAATATTGAGGATAACTCCCACATAATGAGTCAGTGTTATATGAAACTGAAAGAATTCCAACTTAGAAAAATAACAGTAAATAATATAGAACTCAATATTGTCTGAAGAAAAAAATGGAAGAAGATGCTTTCTTTGTACAGGGATAGAACAGAGAAAATGAAGATCAAGTTGGAGAAAGAGATTAATTGGGTTGAGTACTTAATTTGTTGAGGTTGTTAAACAAAATCAGACACTGTTGGAAAAAAGGAGTGCAAATTGGAGGAGTATTATGGAAGTAATCAAGGGCATTAGAACAAAGGTAAAGAAGAAAAAGGCAAAAACTTGATAATTGATAGAATTGTTTCCTATTTTAAAAATTAGAAAATATATTTTTTAAATCAGCCCTATATTATAACCATTAGCCTCAGAGTTCTCATATTGAAAAAAAAATTCCAAAAGGAGAAGGGTCAGTGGAGATTTCAGAGAAGAACTGGTAGGGAGAGGAGGAGGGGAAGGAGGAAGAAGAGAAGAAAACTGAAAATCAGAAAATACCAAAGAAAAATGGTATAGTTTCTTTGACATTCAAAGGTTTCCAGATGGCATCGATTTTTAGAAGTTTTTGTAGCTGCCCTTCTGAAATCTGATAAGGATTTCAGGAATTCAGTTTCTTCTGCTTTTTTTCTTAATGCCATTTTTATTCTCAATATTCACCTCCACACTTCGAACACACGTACACACACAAAAGCAGGGGGCGGGGGGGACTTATACCATCTGAAAAGATTTCTATGGCTTTAGAGGCAAACTTCTCTGATTTAGAATGAAAAAATAAATCAGGCCCTATTTATTCCTATGAATAGGGGCCCTGTAAATTTGAGGGGGGATAAAATTGCCTGTTCCAGGATTGTAAGTCTTCATGCCTTTTTGAACCATAAAGCAGGGTGAATAGTTGAAACTTCAGACAGATTAGTCAGTTCACTTTGAACATTTATATAAATATGTGTTCAGACATGCTATTAAATGGAAATAAAATCAGTAGATATTTATTATAGATTATTTGGGAAAAAACAAAAAATGTAAAGGATAACATAAATCAATCATTAACCACTACCTAGAAAATGCAACTTTTATCACAATAGTTTATTTCCTTTTAGTTATTTTTCTAAGCCTAAAGATTTATACATACAAATGAATGCATGCATTTACACATGCATATATATTTATAAACATACATATGGACACACATACATAGATGTAAGGGTTTGTTAAAAAATCAATTACCCTTCCCCGCTCCACCTATTTCTATCTCTCTCCCTCCCTCCTTCCACCTCACATCTTCCTTCTCCTCTTTCCACCTTTCAATGGTCTTTCCTTCCTTTCCTTACACATGTGGCACTGGCCAAATGTACTATTATTTCATACAAAATTAGGTAAGAATAAAGAAAATTTAATTTTTCCAATTCTATTATTTTCAGGAAATGAATGATTTTATTTTTTAAATTAAATTCATTCATATTGAGGTTGTTGACATAAACTTTGATACAGAGACCATTCAGAAACTGATATTAGAGCTAAAGTCTAATTATTGTAGGCAAGTTACAGCTCATGGATTCTTCAAGCTTATTCCATAAATCCAGCAAAGCCAGCTCTCATTATGTATTTGTATTCACAGTGATGAAGCAGAAAGAGCTCTCTCAGCACTTTTGAACAAGAGTTCTTTGTCACCAGGATTTGTTGTCCACTCAGGTGGAATTTAATACTTACGTACTCAATATTTCATCTGGAGAGAGAATCAATATAAAGACTATGCTATCTTTTAGAGCCATGGCATGGCCTTGTAGGCATGCATAGGGAAGATGCAGAGAGATGGGTCTTTTTGGACTAAAGGAAATGATATTTTAGAATTACTACAGAAATTTCTGAAAATACTGTCAAAGGGTGCACTGTTGAATCAGTAAGGTTATCAAACCCAAGGAGTAGGTCTGATCTCTCTGCTTCTAGATGATCCTCAAAGCAACCAGAGGTCAAACATGCAAAGATGGGCTAAGTTTCTCAACAGACCCATTCTGTATGGAACAAGAAATATAATTAATATCTTTTCTCTGTAGCTTATTGGATTTGGAACAGCACTCAGGATCCTGTGATATAAGAACGTGCATTAAGTCAGTAGCATCTACTGTGATGTTGAAACTGCGAAAGGCTATGGTTAAAATACCTACAACACAGATGCTAATTATAGTTTCTACCAGCCCACCTCTTTTCTAAGTAATATTACAAAATAATATACCCTCTATAAGGACTATCCTGGCTCTGGCTGAATGAGCCAAAAGTAGGCAGTTGAACTTTGAAAGACAATTTCTTGTTTTCTCAGAGGCCTGTGGTTTATACTTTTTTGAAGAGGTGAATTAGGACACCTGGTTTCATCTCTCTCTTTTTGCAACTTATATTAGGTAACATGAACAAAATAAACAAGTTATCAGTTACAGTTAAAGCTGACAGTAGACTTGAAAAAAAAGAATTTTGTTAGGAAACAGTGTAAGTTGCCTCAGCAATATGTAAAGACCCCAAGGACATGTGTTCATAAAACTAAGACTTGGACCCTATTAATGACTGAATTTTGTTCTCCCAAAACTTCATATGTTAAAGCCTAACTCTCAATATGACTGCATTCAGAGATAGGGTATTTAAGAGGTAATTAAGGTTAAATGAGACCATATAGGTGGGGCCCTAGTTCAATGACTAGTGTCTTGATAAGAAGAGAAGGAGACACTAAGGGATGCACATGCACGGAGAAAAGGCCATGTGAGGACATAAGAAAATGGGTGTCTGAAAGTCAAAGCAAGAGGCCTCCAAATAAACCAAACCTGCAAATACCTTCCTGGACTTTTAAACTTCAGAACTATAAGAAATAGATTTCTGTTTTCAAAGATATCCAGTCTGTAGTATTTTTTTATGACAGCCCTAAACAGAACCCTGACTAACACAGATCCTAAAAATGGACATCAATTAAGATTTGCACATTAGTTATGCGATGAATTTGTGTTCTGCCATTAACCACCAGAGTGATTTATTGGATAGGGTGGCATTTAATCTCCATGGATTTCACCTTCCTGACCTGGATAAAGAAAGAACTCAAAAATATCTCTAAGATATTCACAAGCTTAAATTTAATTTACTGAGCTTTTCCATTTTCTTGATAAATACATTTAATAGATCTAATCACTCACTATAGGACAAATATCAAGTTACATAGTTTGTTCTTGATGAACACATGTATATCTGAGTCCCACTAATTCAGCTATAAAAGTATCAGGGGAAGATTCCAGATTGTGCATTTAGCCAGTCATTTAAGAAATATTTTCTAAACATCTACCATGTATGAGGTACTGTTGATGCTGAGGATAAAACTATAGAGAGGATGCATATGATCACCTTCTCTGATGAGAGAGACTAACAAGCAAATTATGCAACTTAATTCAGAAATACAGCAACTAACAAAATATGAAATAACAATACACTAATATTTGTTTAATGAATATTTGAAAAAACAGTACAATTTTATATAGAATTCACAGGAAGTTCTTTCCTTCCTCCACAGATCAAACTAATTTAGAGGATGAACTGATAACTTGAGGCATATACCAGTAGCACGGTGTGTTCATGCATTTAGAATCAGTGGTGAAATTCCTCTGGTTGGGGTCAGCCCTAGCCAGCATGATTTCATAATTGCCACAAAGCCATCTGCTCAAAACTCTGAAGCCTCTGCTTGCCATTGGTCATTTCTTTAAGATAAATTGGCCTGCTCAGTGGAATGAGAGGGATTTCAGGGTCACATAAAGCTGTTTTAGAGTCCATAAAGAACATTTTGAGCTTAGAGAAGTTACTTAAACTTTCAGAGCTTCAGTTTCCATAACTGAAGGATGGAAAAGTACAAGCTACCTTCTACAGTTATTGTGAGAATTAGAGATAATACACACAAAACTCCAAGCAGACTATTTAATTACATAAATCAGGCACACAATGTTTTTATTAATACTATTATTTTGTTTCAAAGCAAAAATGGCAAAATGGTTTGTAATAATTGATTGTGGGTTCCCGGTGCACTATCATGAGAACAATTATGAGCCGGAAATTTGACTCATCAAAGACCATCCCATGGTCAAAGAGGAATTTATGTCACAGGCATCAGGGAGAGAAGGTGCCACTGGAGTCCCATGTAATGACCCTCCTCATATTAAAAAATCCTAAACAAAGGAGGAAATAGTAAATGGAAAGAGTAATGTACAACTCCATTAACTCCCCTGAATCCATGAATGAAGGCATTGAGCAAGTCCAAAGAATTGGCAACCTTGCAGCTATTCTGATAGAGGTAAGTGGAAGGAGAAAAATATCCCACAAAGATATTTTTTTAAAAATTTGAAACAGGGTTTACCACTTATAGGCAGAAGCAGAATACAACTAATTGAGTGAAGGTAATGATCTAAAAAATTAGAGGATTGTTACAAAAAGAAACCGGAGTGTGAAAGGACTAAAGATGAAACTTGACTGACAAGTTTGTAAGGGGTTTCCCACTCTTCTATTTAGGACATGCTCAAAGTAGTTGGAACAATATTTTCAGAAATATTAGCATCTAAATCCTCAGGGCAACAAGCATGAAAGTTGGCTGCTGACACCACAAGCCTAATTACTATCATTTGGCTTTTCCTTCACAGTAAGTATATTGCAAATGTTCTCTACTCTTTTTGCCTAGCATTCATAAGGGAGAAGCAGAAAAAACAACAGTTCAACTACTAAATCATTACAATTACACCATCAATGATATTGCAAAAGGCAGTTAAGTCACATTTCTGTGTTGAAAGACATTATATTTTATTACAAATATTACAATAAAGAATAAGTCTCTTCTAAATGTAGTTTTCTTTTGTTATGCTATGGTAGAGGACAAAGCCTGGAATGATAAAATGTCATCAGATATTTGAAATGAAAAATAAATCTAACATTTTGCAAACTCCTGAAAGTATAGAACTCTTGCAAAACTTCCACAGGTCTTTTTTTCCCAAGACCTTGGAACTCTTAACAGAATACTCATTAAGAACCATGGACCTCCCATTTCCAACAACAACTATTCATTATCCAAGCTGTAAGCACTGACCTCCAATATGGTTAAATCAGCCCTAAAATTAAATTAATTTGGTCTTTCTTGGCTTCTAGTAACCAAGTATAAAATGTTGTTACACAAGTATGAAGGTAAACAGGATAAAATTTAGGGGTGAAGGTGGGTTCACACACCTAATGCAGGAAGTTCTCTGAATATGCAACAGATACTTATTCAAAATTGTCATTGCTACAAAGATGGCACATTACCCATTTAATAACAGTAGATTTATCACAAACATTTTTCACTTGTCCATCTATCCCCCAAACCCCACTAAAATAAGAATGAAAAAAGGCAAATTAATCTATGAGGTCAAGGAGAATATGATTAGATAATGTTAATTGAGAGACTTGAATAAACTTTTGGAACACAGAAATAAGGTGGCACAGAGCAAAACTCTTTACTAAGATGTTCAGCATATTGATGCATCATTCACCATGGAAAGCTGGGTGGTATCTAGACCTACCAACAGGTGGATGCTTAGACTACAGAGAAGGTGATCCACCAGGTCCCTTTCTTGCTGCAAAGGGATAAGTTGAGGACCAGGGATGACTAAGTGAGGTTAAATGAGACACTACCTAATAAAAATGATAGTCTCAGTCTTTTCTTCCCATAGAATGCCAGCACCCCTTTGTATTTCCCACTTCCACTACCATCATGGTCAGAAAATTGAAAAAAACCTCCTCTACTATCTGATCACCCTACAATGAAGCATATTAGAAATGAGACCCAACACACAGACATTCTGGGTGGCTTTTTAGAGCCTCAGGTTCAACCAGGGATCCAGGTATATTTAAGAAAGCTTGCAAAGTGAAAGACACAGGGAAAAACATACATACTTAAAAAGAACCAGCAGGCAACAAAAACAATGCAGTGAACTAAATAAAGGAGAGGGGGAGAGAGAAAAGAAAAAAAATCTTATAAAAAGCCAAAAAAAATCAATTAAAATTATAAGATAGATTGTAAAGACTAAAAGATTTTTGTATCCATAAATCAAGAATGAGATTCTAAGAAGAACATAAATTAGTAGATATTAGAGCTTAAATTATACATATGTTTAATTTATATAATTTATATTTATATATAATTAAATATAAAATTTTTATTATATGTTGATTTATATAATTTATAAATTCTAATGTATATATAAATTTATATAATTGATAAACATTTATACACACACAGTAGTGTTACAGTTCCACTCTAACCAAGATGGAAGAACCAGATATATTAGGATATATTAATACCTTTCCTACCTAAAATAATGGTTTGCAAGATTCTAGAGATTGGGAAATGAAAGGTAATAATACCTGAGAGATGGGCAATAAATAAAGGGAGCCCTATGATTCTGTCAGTTTACTGTCTTGAAAGAGTTTCCAGGACATTTTGCTCTGAGAGGGAACCCAATCAAGGCTCAGCAGATCTCTGGGTAGGGGAGACAGAGAAGAGACTCCAAGGAGACCAAGATGCATGGTGTTTGCAGGTCAAAGTAGCAGAGAGGTGAGAGTTGCACAGAGGGAGAACTCCAAAGATCTGCAAAGTCCTCCAAGTTTTCAGGACAGTGCCAATCAGTATTTGTATGTGAAACCTCCTGAGCCTGAAGAAAGAAGCACTCCAAACAATTAGCGATTGCAGGACTGAACATGGTACTGGAAAAATCTCAGGGAATAGTGTCTTTTCCAACTAGCCAGACTAGAAGCCCTCAAGGTTCATGAGAATTCCAAAAGGTTCTTGCCTCCACAGTGAGAAATAACCAGATTGAGCACTGCCCGGGTCTCACCTTAAAAAACTTAAAAGCAAAACATAAAAGGATGAAATGGTGCCTAAGTAATTTAACTGCCTTCTAGAACAAAGCTTGAGGATAATTGTAGTAATATAAAAATGTTCAGTATTCCACAAGGTAAAACTGCCAATGTCTGATGTCTAATAAAAAATTATTAGACAGGGCAAGGTATGCCAGCTCAGGCCTGCTAGGCCTGCTAGGCCTGCAAGGCCAAGGCAGGAGGATCCCTTCAGGCCAGGAGCTCAAGACTAGCCCAGGCAACAATGTGAGACCCCTCATCTCTACAGAAATTATTAGACATTCAAAGAACAAGGAAAATTTGAAACAAAAATGACAAAATAATTCAATTAACCAAAACTGACCAAGAGATCACATTAAGCTAAAAAGCTTCTGCACGGCAAAGAAAAAAATCAACAAAGTGCTGAGACAACCCACAGAATGGGAGAAAATATTTGCAAACTACCCATCTGGCAAGTGATTAATAACTTAGAATATATAAAGAGCTATAAACAACTATATACAACTTAATAGGAAAAAATCAAAAGATTTGATTAAAAAATAGGCAAGAGATCTGAATAGACATTTTTCAAAAGAAGACATACAGATGGCAAGACACATGAAAAATGCTCAAAATAATTAGTTGTCGGAGAAATGCAGATCAAAACTACAATGGG
>CAUYPO010032489.1:0-36722 GCA_963574435.1 Cheirogaleus major
CTAGAATTTATGAAGAAGACCCCAAAGGCAATCACAGCAGCAACAAAAATAAATAAATGGGACCTGATCAAATTAAAAATATTTGTTTCTTTTTATAATCTAAGTCGCTCTCTTTTCCTAAATCTCAATGTTGATCTCCAAATTCAGGTGGAATATATTCCAGCAGGCTTCTCTGGACATGTATGTCTGGATTTCACTAAGTCATACCAGGATGCTTGTCCTCTGTCTTACAGGAGGAAGAGAGCCACAGTGTTACATTTCCCTGCGCATGAGATCTAGCAACATGGCAGCTGCTTCCCTCAGTAAATACAGGACTCAGGATTCCATGACACAGCTCAACTTTCACTTGTAAAAATTCCATTTTATAGCCATGCTTCTTTTCTCCTATGATCCCAAGTGCTTTTGTTCTTAATATCTTATCCTGAAATATTCTTCAAGTCCGAGACTCCACTGGCTTTCCCTGTAAGCTCACTTCCACCCATCTGTCAGCTCTCTTTCAAGAGCACTTCTTTCCTTGCCAGTGGACCCAGTTCTTTGACTTTTGGTTTCCCTCTGTAACTTGTTCATTCAGGTTGTCCCCTGGTACCAGCATTGACACAAAGTGGTCATGCACATATCTGGATCTTCAGGGGCATCCTAATCCTTGTCACTATTCCAAAGGGAGGGTTCTGGAAAACTTGCTCTCCAATCTTGAGATTGGGGTGAAATTAACTCACTTTTCCTGTGATAGGAATCCATAGGAATCTACTAATGCTGGATTTCTCTCCTGATCTCCCCTACACCCCCAAGATCAGACATTTGTAATGACTTATTATATCTAAGAACTATATTAATAATTCTATAAGAAAGGGGTTAATGGACTCTTTTAAAAAAACCCATGTGACTGGTATTATTAACATCTCTATTTTAAACATGAGGAAACTGATGCTTATAGATACAGTATCTCTATTTTGTTTCAAACTCCTACTTAGAGTTTAAACTTATTAATATAATCATCAAGAGATTAGAAGTAGACTTTATAATAGGGATTCTTTTCCCAATAAGATGCTTCAAAGAACTACTTTAGATCTGAAAAAATTTAAAAATATATAACACTGTCATCATAAAAGAATTATGGACTATGGGATAAATTTTACATTGAGCTTGCCTTGTCTCAACTTCAGTTCTAGCAAATATAACTGGATTACAATGAGCAAACTTGAAGGGGAATTAATGAAAGTTTACTTCATTAGTATGTAGGGGAGAAGGGATGGGCATACTTTGCTTCAATGATGGAAATGTAAACAAAAAGGGAGATAAGAGGTCTGAACTTAATGTCTACCTTTGACCCTGAAATTCAACCAGCATTAATACTTAAAACTACCATATATTCTACTCCCAGTCAACGCCCATTGGTTAGGAGAACTGTGAGATTCAGCCTGTGTGTACTGTCACCTTTGTTAGATTTGGTTGCGAGATGCCAGGCAGAAAATGCTATTGAGTGAGGTGAAAAGATGATGATTCTCCTCTACATGCCAAGGTGTTCCTCAGTGACACATCCAGTGATTGGGAATCGCAGACTCCCTTACCATCACCTCGTTCCTTCGTTAGGTTTTGTTTGACCATTTCATAGACTGGCAAGCATCAAAAGGTGGACTTCATGCACTGGGAGAGTAGTGGGTCTTTCTCCAGTGCCCTGAAGGGACATGGAGGTCGGCGTAAGTTTTCAGTCAGAATTACTTAGATCAAACTTACTGGAAAGCTAGTTAAGTTTTCAATTACCATTGAAAAGTAGCCCCTATTCTTTCAAATGTTGCTGTATCTTCTATTGAGTTCAATGAGAGTTAAGTCCCATTTCTTCTATGATAATATAACCTAAAATAGTCCTGATTCTGATTTAATGTCAGTTGGAATGCAGCAGTCTATAGACGGGAAATGTGGATCAATTGTCTGTCTTTATTTAATGTTAGAAACATATCGATTTACTGAGGTTTTCTAATTTATTCTTACACATAAACTGTATTTTCTTAAAGCTAAAAAATGATTTAATATCTAATTCTGAATCAATTGAAAATGTAACACACAGTAAAGTTATGCTGCCAATTTCCATTTTAATAAAGGTATGAAAGAGAACATCTAGATTCTTCTGCCTCTTGGGAGATCAGTTTATTCTTCCAGATCAGGTCTCTAAATCACCAATTATTTGTTCCTGATGGTAATGGGAAGGGACTGTCTAAAGTATACAATCCCATATAAGTTGTCATTTTCTATGAACATAAAATAAGATTACATTATTACTCACTTTTATTTGATTCTTTATATTTAAGCCATCACACTAATGGTTTTATGCAGAATCAATCAAACAGGCAATAGGCGCTATTGTCTAGTAACTATGTTTAGGCATGCTTTGGTCTTAGTATCAATAATAGGGTTACTGAAATTTTTGAACGTTTTTGTCTAGATTTTTCGTTAACAAAAACTTTTACAAAACTGTTAAAAGCACACACACAAAAGGGAAGGGCACCACTTAACTAAAGTTGAAGGCAGGATTGTGAAATTCCAGCTTAAGGAAATTTTCAGAGAAGGCATTATTAGTGGGTCAAAGACTTGGCATTAAAGAGCAGTTAGTTCTCAAGTATAATATTTGAATACAGAACAAAGAATAAGCAACAATAACTGCCTGCCCTCCCATCACACCCCAGTTTCCCCTACTGGCTGCTGAGTTATTTACAGGTTGCAAAATATTAATAGTCTTCATTTTGGATAAGAGCTTGAGACTATCCATGTTTCTCCCCACACTCTAGTCTGAAAACTCTTCAGACAATGAGCCAATAAGACATGGGGCTCATGTTGTAATAGTTTCCCCTCTTTGAGGAATCACTGCCTTGTGTCAAATGCCTGAAAATCATTTTCATGTATTTTAGCTAGTTATATAGTTGTTTCAGGCAGGAAGGTAAATCCAGTCCCTGTTACTCCATCATGACTGAAGGCAGAAGTTTTATTTGTTTTCCTTTTTATCATCTTATTAAAAAACAGAGATAATTAAAATTTACATTTATATTTTATATTCAGATGGAAACTGGAAGTCTCAACTGCTCCTTGTGTCACATGCTGCATCAGGAGTTATCTTGTGTTAAAGGTCTAAGTTTCCTAACACAGAGGGTGTTGGCAATGGCATCGTTAATTTCCCTTTCAATGTTTTGAAATGAACATAATATTTCTAGGTAAGCAGGTCTGGAGTTTAAAGCTCTTTCAGTATTTTATAGTTTAATAAAGAATAAAAATAACCAGAGCTAACAACAATGCTATTCTTAAATGCAAAATCACTCCCTAAACATTTTTATCAGAAAAAATAAGTAAAATATTTATTCAATTTAAAAATTTAGAAAAAAAAAAAAAAGCAAAGCAAAAAGAGGAGAAAAGTAATACAGATAAGAGAAGGTATCAATATATATAAATAAAGTAGTATTTTGTTTTTGAAAAGTGGGCATCTTGTATTTTGCCACCCAAAAGCCCTTCTTCTTTTACTTGGTGGCAACATTTTATTTTGTATTTTCTTTCATTCCATGAAATCTTCATACAATTTGTCAATCAAATTGCCATGTCATTTTCTAACCAACTATTGAGCATTGTATTTCTACTTTTGGTTGTTTTAAAATAAGTTCACAAGTTCTCTACTGTTTGTCCCTTCAAGAGGTTGAGCCTGAGACTCCTCCCCTTGACTATGGACGATGTCTAGAGACTCACTTCTAATAAACAGAATAAAGCATAAGTAATGGTGGAATTTGGAATTTATATGTGATAATTTTTATCAAACAGCTAGTTACAATATTTAAGCTGCAAATGATCTACATAAAAAAATACAGAAACCTTACATAAGTCAGTGAAAACAGTGACATAATAGGCAGCTGATAAAAATGTTTTATCTAAGACTGTTTAGAGACATGAAAAAGTGTTCAGTACAAGATGAAACTTAAAAGGCAGTAAAACATGTACACAAATTATAATTTTAATTAAATAATAAATATTGCATACATTGAAAAACAATGCCTGACAGGAAATATCCCAATATATTAATAAAATTTATTTCTAAGAAAATGCAAGTTAATTTTTAATTTATAAATTTTCAAATTATCTTTATTACTTTCAGAACATAAAATTGCATGTTAATTTTCAAATTAATAAATGCTGCAAATTGAATTATATATCTCATTTGTTCTTATAAACATGGAGACTTTTTATAAACAGTGTTACTGTCTTCATATAATTTGAGAAAACTTATTACTTATATGTAGCCTGTTCTAGATGTCATGGCAATAATAATATTTTTTTCTATAATTATCATTTTTTAATTATATGCCTTAAATATTTTATGGTTACTATCATTTTCAAGAATAAAACTCTTACTCTTTTTTGATGTCTATTTGAACACCAAGGTTTGAGAGTCTATTTCTTATTTTGAAGCAGAAATTTTCAAATCAATTATTTGAAAAATAGCATGAGTATGAGCCACACAGAAGGATCCTACTTTTCACTTGTTGGAATGTTGGGGAACATCTGCCAGGCTAGATTTTGGGCAACCCTGTCCAAAGGCCTTTGGAATCAGAGTCATCAATCTTATTACAGGAAATTATGGCCATGCTACTCCAGAAAGAAAGCAAGGTAGCTTAAGTAACTAGGTACATTATTTAGTAAAAGATGCAACAGAACATTTGGATCTTGCTAAAGCTTTTCTAAATAATTACCAGTAGATACTCTCCACAAATGTTCCGGAACGTGAGAAAAGATCAGAGAAGTCTTGTTATTCTGCTTTCATTACTAGGAAAGCCTGGTTTAACCAATGGTTGCAGATCTACACTGAGTTTTCTATGCCTTTACAACCAATATCATGATACTATTTCTCATGGATACATTATTCTGTAAGAAAATGTCTACTAGAAATATAATCAAGGGGGAAATTTCTTTTTTTCTGTCTTTATTAAAGAAGTTAAGTAATAAAAGTTAAGGAATAAAAATGTAAGGAATAAAATTTAAGCTATTGCTTACAAGAAAAGGAATGTGTGTTGAACAAAATGTAAAATAATCCGCAATGAAAACTATACGTGTAGAAAGACAAAATGCACCTATAATTATAAAACAATTCAGAAGGAAACCAATGAGCTTTTATTTGGTATTTTCAAAATATATTAGATCTAAATTAAAATAAATAGTGTAATTTTTGAAATGGTATTAGAGGTGGAAGGTTTAGAAACATGAGTTAAGAAACCTAAAGGAACAAATTGGGGTGTTTAACATTATATTTGTTGATTAAGTAGATTAAGAAGGAATTGATTATAGGAGTGCTATAAACATATGACTCCTATAATAAGAGAAGATGTAGTTCTTATATAGTATTACCTCAAGTTAATTTGTTTTCTCAAATAAAATTCTACATTTTAGAGTAAGAGGGGAAAAGACAAGTATCTTAAAATTTCCATGTGTTTTACATGAATTAAAAAGAGGAAGAAAAATGTCAAGGTGTCCATCTGGGCATATGAAGTCTGAGTTGTCTGAGAGATATCCACATCTAATTGTTATTTAGGCATTTGGCTGTATGAGTTTGAAGCTTATCAAGGTTGGAAATATAAAATTGGGAAATACTGATATATGGGTAATATTTAAAACCATGGGAATGGTCTCTACCATCTAGGAAAGGAATAGAAAGTGAGCCTTGAAATAAATACAATATTTAAGAGATTGTATGAAAAGAATAACTTGAAAGAGAGGCAGACTGAGAAGTATTTCAGAGTTACAGGAGAAACAGGGGTTAGGGTGACTATGTAAGAGCCAGGAGAGGAGAAAAGTTGAAGGAAGAGGATGAGTGCAACTGAATTAAACACTGTTGAAGTTCTTGGTAGGATAAGAATTTTAAAAATGCCTACTGGATTTTGTAAAATAGGTGTCTGAGTTTAGCAGCCAGATTGGAGTGGAATATGAATAATGAGAAACTGGAGACACCGTGTGTAGATTACACTTTTAAGAAATTACCAATAAAGGAAAGTATAGGATAGAGTGGAGACGTGTGGGGGTAAAGGATTTCTCTTTAAGTTGGAAATAATAAAGTATATTGGAATACTGATGGGAATGACTGAGTTGAGAGATAAAACATTAAACAGATGGACAAATGACCTAAAGCCTGAAAAAACTTGCCCTCCAGCTGCCATCATTTGAAGGAAGCTCAGAACCAACTTCCAGGTTGCTGGAGAGAGCTAAGAGGTAGAATTTCCCCAGATGTGGCCTAAAGGCTCCCATGTAACCACTTATTTACTCATGCTCCATGATGTCACCTGAGATAGCAGATGACACAGGAACCACTCAACCAACAAGAAAAGCGTTTGTAATCACAGTGCTAAGAGAGTGAACACTTTCCTCCACGCTTCACGTCTCCCGTTAACCTCAGGGAAGAATCTAGTCATCCATTATGAACCAAACCATTCAGAAATTGTCTTTCAGTATTTGTCTCTCATGTCTTATATGAGATGAGAATTTATTTTATCATATTTTCTGTGGAGCGGAAGAGCCAAAGGTGAAGTACTGTGTTTTGTTCTTCCATGTATCCAACATTGATTCAATAAATATTTATTAAACATACCTTTAAATTGGTAGCACACTTTGTAATGCCTAAACAACAGTAGATGCTACAAGAAAAATCATCAAATAAGTAAAGAAATTAATGAATGAATAACCTAGTAGAAGAAGTAATCAGTGTTGGGTTTCATAGTAATTATTTTTCTGGAGCACATTTTTTTATTGAACTTTGATATTAATGTTCTTCGAATAGTGTTTTATTGTATTTACTTTTCGAAAAATTACATTCTTTACAAAACATTGAACCTGTTGTACTATTATATCACTTTTTAAAACACCATCTTTATTAAGAAAAAGTCTTCAAGTATCTTAAATATAATGTCTTACACAAGGTAAATTTTCCCTAAGCGCACAGGATATGCCAACATAAGCAGCAGATAATATTCTATGAAACTTTTAATTTTGCAAGATCTGTTTAGAAATAAAATACAATGACCAACTAGGACTTTAGTCAAACATGTGCTAGAATGAAGAAACTCTGTCTTATTGCCCCAAAGACCCAACAAGAATTGCTCAAAAACTTACACTTGTATCTATAGATCATTCAAGATACTCATCAAATAATCAAATTAAGCACCTAGAAAGTGTATTTTCTATTTTCTGACTATAGGTATTTTTATGACAAATAAATCCAAAGGTAGATATCAGGAGTCTGTCTTCACAAACAATACATCTAAATATAATGAAGCTCCACTGTATTCACCATCATTGGGGGAAAAAAAGAATAATAAAGAAGAAAGGAAGAAAAAAATGGAGACACTCTAGAATTCAAAAGTTTAAAAGGTTGTTTTGAATTCGTGTTTTTTATTTTAAACAGCCACAGGAAATTCTGTAAGGAAATTCTCTTTTAATGTATTACTTAAAGAAGCAATAAAGTTTAAGATAAAATTCACTTTCTATCAATATGGGCCAGCTTACATAAGATTTTACAAATAAGTCAGAGCCTAGGAAAAACTCTAAAGTGAAACTTGCCTTCACTATATTTGGCCTTTTAAACTACTTCTCCCTTCTTCTTCCATCAGTTACCTAATGTCCTCTTGCTATCTAACTCATCTAACCAGTCTTCACAGAAGCCATGTGGGGGAGAGTTAGGGCCCCTCTGACCCAAGGTCCTGAATTTGCTGCTACTGTCTTGATACTGACTGCCGCTGCCTTATCTAATCACCCTGTAGCTTGCCCCACGGACCCTCCTGTACCCTACCTTATTGATGATGGAGAATCATTTATGGGGCACCTACTGTTTGTAGCAAGACTCTACTGAACGTCTTCCGAGGCTCTGATTTCACTCAGCAATCAAACTCCATCTGTTTTCTAGTGTTCAAGGTATCCTTTCAGTTTTTCCTCTGTTTTAAGTTCTTACCTGCTTTTTGACAGTGGTTATGTATTTTTTTCCCTCTGTTTTGAGGTATTTGTATTTAATATTTGGTGTAGGAAGAGGGTACTTCAACATATGGTCAGTTGTGCCATCTTGAATTGAAAATATTGTCCATGCTCCTTGAAAAAGACACAAGTAAAACAACATGGCCATGAGAACCCACCTCTCAGATCTCCAACTATGAGGAGCAGATTGACTGATGGTCAAATTCTGTGAAATCCAGTGTTCACATAACATCCTATGCTGCTCCCTGCCAATGACTGATACCAAGTCATGCTGCTCCTAACAGATGCAGAATGTCTCTGACATGTGACTTTGGCTTGATGCTTTCCCCCAGTTGCCTTGCTCAACTTTCTTTAGAACACACAACCTTCCTTCTCTGTCTCCTTCTCTCAGGTTCCTCCCCACCCTCTCCTGGCTCCCTTCCCATTTTTTCTCAGCAGCATTTTCCTAATACATGCCTTGCATAATTTATCTTGTCTAATATCTGCATCTGCTTCTCAAGAACTTGGACTAACATATGAGGACACAAATAAATACGTACATAGAGTGTTTATGAAATATATGAGCTGAAGCTAGGATGGGAGTCTGAAGGACTGTGACCCAGAAATAGGCTAACGTGTTTGGCAGTGAGTAGCAAAGACCAAAGGTTCACATAAGTAATGGAATAGACAAGCCAGGCTTTTCTACTGCATTGAACTGAAGGCTGAGGAAGAACTCCACTTATGTGAAAGAAACCTCAAAAGGACTGGAACCACCATCCGGGGTATGGCTCCATAGGGCTGCTTAGCTGCAGTAGATGAGGGAGCAACAGAAACACCTCACGCAGGAACTAAGTCAAATCCCACCTGGCTAAAGGAATGAATCCAGTGTTGTTGCAGTTGGGAGTCCATGAATACCAGTAAAAGATCTGATTTTAAACTGTGCTTCATGATGGCTTGGAGGCAACCACAAGATTTCTGGACAAAAGGAATGGGTAGAAAAAGAGAGGAATAATGTTTCAATCATAATAAGCTTTCAAGCTAAAGTTACAAATATGTGAGGAAAACTAATACCAAATTAGCAATAAGAAGGTAAATTAATTCAAAATAAAAAAATTTCTTAAAAGTACAATGCTTAAAATCTTCAGAAGGATAAAAGGAAATGAAAATTAAAAAATTAAAAAATAATACTAAACATAGCTCCTACATTTTTTATTTATTCCATACTTAATGATGTAAATAAATGTGAAAAATAAAGCATTAAGGTTATATAAAAGATAGCTTTAGCAACTCCAGTATGGCTTAAATAGTCCCAGGAATAAAGAGTAGTAATTGAAGTGCTATAGTTAGAGATTTCCATAAAGAAAAATGTGAGTTTTGCAGGAACCCATCTAATAATGAGAAAGATGCAAAAGAATCACATCCAGACACATATCATAGACTACAAAACACCAAGAAAAAGGAGAAAATGTCAAAAGCTATCAGAGACAAGTGAGAGTACCAAAACAACAACAATAAAAACTGATTATTAAAGACAGACTATTACTAACAGCAGCCAAAGCTACAAGAAAATAGATTAACTTCATAAATTAACAGAAAATAAATTTTAAGTTAGAATTTCCCCATATGAACTATCATTCAAGAGTGATTGTAAACAAGAAATTTACAGATTTAAGAAAAACCAAAATATTTTTCCAGAGCATTTAGAGTATGTGCTTTTAGCAGTAAGAAAAGTAAATCTAGAGGGAAGAAATACAATGGAAAAAACAAGTGTAAGGAATAATAGTATATAAAATATATATCAGATCACATAAATATAGATCAAATAAAACATAAATCATATAAAATTCATCTTATTCTTTTTTTATATTAAAAATAGTCTGACTTCAAATTCTATACAAATATAAGAAGGGGGTGGTAAATAGGTAATTAAAGAATACCAATACCTTTGTTTTGTGTAGCAATATGATGATACTAAAAATATAAAATTTTATAGAAAAATATACAGTATAGTATTAACTTAAACATTAATAGTTACCACTAAAATAAGAAAATACAATGTAAAACTTGCAAATCAAGAGAGGGCAACATGTGACAATTAAGGAAAAATTTCTGACCTCCCCTCTTCATCTTTTTACCTCTTTCCTTAAGCCAAACTCCTCACTCCCCATCACCTGAAGATTCCCGAAATTGTAGGGGTGAGAAGATGAATGGTCTGAATGTTGGTGCAGTCTCAATTTATAAGTTACAATCTAACCCCCAAGGTGATGGTGTTAAGAGATGGGGCCTTTGGGGTGATTAGGTCAGGAGGGTGGAGCCCTCATGAATGGGATTAGTGCCCTTATAAAGCAGACCTGAAGCTCAGTTTCCCTTTTGCCACGTGAGGACAAAACAAGAAGGCTCTATGAAGCAGAGAGCCCTCACCAAACATTGAATCTGCTTGCATCTTAATCTTGGACTGCACAACCTCTAAAATTGAGGGCGAGAAATTTCCACTGATTATAAATGACCCAGTCTAAGGTATTTTGTTATAGCAGCTGGAATGAACTAAGATTGAGAAGAGGTGGGAGCAGAATCTATTTCTTTAGTTGCATTTTTACTAATATTTGAGTTTTAAAACAAGCAATGAAAATTAAATAAATTTTAAATAGTTGATGTGAACTTCCTGAGTTTACCTTAAATGTTTACATAGCGAGGGAATTGATTTTATAAAGGGGTAGGCACTATGTGTAAGGAATCCTCAGATAGGAACTGAGAAGTATTGAGAACATAAATATCTGAGCAGAAAGCAGAGCTTGACAATTGTATGACATCAAGGTAGGCTGAGGGCAGAGCAACCTCTGAAGCTAGGGAATTAAAACCTGACTTTTGTCTTTTAATCTTTGTGCACACATCTGCAAAATGTTGAGCAAATGCTATAGCGGTACCATGGGAAACTGTCAATATTGATAGTGCCTATATATAAAGGGAACTCGCAAAGAAAAAACAGACTAAGCAAACCAACTTAAACTATGTCAAAGAATCCCAATTTTTATAATTTTTGAGAACTACCCCATATGAATACCTATTTGTCAGGCCTTTCACTAAGATTTTCATTAAATCTGCATCATTTTTGCTTAATTATAATTTGATTTTAGAAAATGATTTTTTTTTAAATTCTTGATCATGCTGAGATCACAACTTAAAAAATGATACCATCTTGCGGGCAGAGTTTAATCAAACAGAGCAATGTGTTTAAATAGAATTTTCTTTCTAACATTCTGTCTTATGTTTTATTCGAAAATTATCTATAAATAACATTTTTCCTCTTGTAAATTGTCACTGTTTTATCTTAATCACCATTATGTTTTCACAGTATGTACAGACTGCCAATTGGATAAAACAACATTTCTCTGTCTTACCGAAACACTCCCTTTAACTATAGGCAGTCCTCACTTTGCATGGTAATATAGAACAATAAAAATAACCATGCAAGTTGAAAATGTGATAAACAAACTTAGTCAAAGAAAAAAATTGCAATTGTCCCATTAACTTTAAAATATTTTGTCCAAACATTATAAATCCTTTTACTGTTAGTTATAAATGTATAGAAAAATGAAAAATAGTAGTTTCATATACTGTAATTTTAAATATTAGAAACATTGAGGATTTAAGTGTTTTACTTATTTGTAAAAAATAATATCAGGAGTAGTTTGAACAGGGCTTGCCTTCTTTTCCTTGTATAATTTATAATATAGCAAAATCCTTTTTATCATACCTTAGTTATTTGTCATACTCCTTTCTAAGTCTACTTTATACATGTTATCCTTTTGCTTTAAAGTTGTGAAATATCCCCAAGATATCCTTTAATGTGAAGTTTTTGCTAGCATCAATGCCCCTGGGATATCTTAATTCTTTTTGTCACAACCACTTTGCCAATTTGTGTTAAGTTTGTCTTCGCTGTGTTCCTCTAGCTGCATATCTACAGTCTCGTGAATAGTGGCAGTTTCAATATTCCCACAGTCAGTTATTTCTCCTATAACTCCATTTACATTCGATTTGAATTTCCCTTATAACATTATCACTCTTGGTTTCCTGGCTGCACTTTCATCTTTCATCTTGGACAGGTTCCTCTTTTGATATCTGTTTTTGTGAAGTGATGTGTGAGTCTATTACTGGGAGGAAAGAAGGCAATATAAGTACATGCTTTGCTGTCTGTGCATGAAATTAAAAACAGATGTGCAATGGCCGATCAATGAAAAACTTTGAAAAAAGGGTACATCTGTTATTTAACGTAGTGATTTGTGGCTCGTGTCAACGTTATAGTTTATGAAATTACTCTCAGTGAATATGCCATGGTAACTGGAATTTGAACCCTGCTGTTAAAGGAGTAATATTATTCAACTAAACTGTGGAAACTGAAAGCCATTCATATCAGAATCACTGGAAGTGAATACTGCTTGTAAAGGAACAATATTAGATTAAAAGTTAAAGGATAGAAAACTAATTTCCATGTCAGTACATACACATATGCCCAAATGCACACTGGCTAATATGAGAAAAAGTGGATTTCAATAAATATTAACACAAATAAGAGAGCTCTTTCATAATAACGTGGTAAATTCAGGACATAAAATCATAAATACATAAAATCTAAAAACAGATACAGAGTATATGAAGCAAACCTATTACATCTGGAAGAAGAAATAGGCAAACATAGATGGAGATTTCAATATCCTCCTTTCAGTGATTAAAAAAAGAAATAGAAAATTAGTAGGAATGCTAAAATTAGCGAGCAGCTGGACATAGTTGATATCTATAGAACACTCAATGACAGCAAACTACACATTTTTTTAAAATGCACACAGATTATATGTCAAGATAGATCATACTTGGGGGCCTTAAAACATGTTTCAAAAAACTTGAAAATATTGGATGCCCTGTAGGATTGCTATTCTCATAGTTCATTACCATCACCAGTGTATGTCTTGACATTCATTTCTTATTCAATATTTCTTCTAAAAAATGTGCATTCATAAACTATAGATTTTTATTTTTAATTTCAGAAAATGATCAGAATATCTGGGCCATTTGATCTATTCCATTATTTTACTTTTTCTTGGATACTAATTATACCCATGTTGTATGAACTTTATGCTCTTATTCATTTTGGCCAAATTCTTCTCACTGTGCTTAATTGTGCTTTCTGTGGAATATTTTGTCACATTTCTCTTCTTTTCTGAAATAGCCTTAATTTTTTAAATCATTTTCTTACTGATTTTTGGCAGATTTGTTGGTTTAACTCTGTTCTTTGAGTCCTTGTATCTCTTGTGTGAGTTTTTGTTTCAGAAAACAGGTTTTCTCTAGTTTCTTTGATTTGTTGGAGTAATGTTTATTCATAATATTTGTCTATTCTCTCATGAATATTTTTTTCTATTCTTCTGCTATTCGTTTCCATGGTTCTAGTCACACATTTTCCTGCAAAGTTTTTATTTGCATACCATATTGAACCCCTTCCAGATATAAATTATCATTGAATGGGGAATTTCTATATCAAATACTTGTTAAAAGATGGAATGAAAAGGAGCCAGGAGTGAAATGCTCTACATATCTCACATGCTTCAGTCTGTATTCTCTGAATTTTATTTCAACAATCTGCTTTGGGTATCACTTGACAATAGTGTAGTTTTTCTAAACCTCCTTAGCTTTAATGAAAGCTCTGTCTTTCCATGTGTCTTAGGCCATTGTCTTCTCTATAACAGAATACTATAGACTGGGTAATTTATTAACAATGAAAATGTATCTGGCTCATGGTTCTGGAGGCAGAGAAGTCCAAGAGCATGGCACTGCATCTGGCAAGGATCATCCCATGGCAAGACACTATGTGGGAGACAGAGAGAAAGGGGGCTGAACTTCTGAGATAATGGCTTTAATCCATTAATGGGGACAGAGTCCTCCTGACTGATCGATCACCTCTTAAAGGCCCCACCTCTTAATATTTTTACAATGACAATTAAATTTCAACAGAATTTTGGAGGGAGACATTCAAACCACAGAACCATATTTGTTATTTTTATTCTTCGCAAAATCAGAAGTGACTGAGTTGTTTATATTCCAGCTTTTCTCCTATAGTCTCTACTGTGCCATACAAATAGCCTACTTTATATAAAGACTTTTTCCTCTTTTTTTCTCACTTTCTTGTCTAGTAATGCAAAATCATGTGCAGTGTCACAAGTTCTCAGGCAGATTCTGTTTTCCAAGTAAAGGGACAATGATGAAGTTCATGATATGAAGTCTATTTTAGGGCAACTTTCTGAGCTAATATCTGTGTGTGTATTCTCTCCAAGGACACATTTTACTGAAATTCATGGCTTTACAGATTATAGTTAGCAGTTATGACTGCTTTCTTATTATCTCAAAGATGTACTTATATTTGTTTTAAAAAGTTTTGTTTTAAATTGATTTTAGAAAGGAGAGAGATTACTTTATTCCAAAATTGTATACTCGAAATACTTATACTCAGTTTTATAAATGTTAAATTTAAAATTATTTTGGGAAGTTGGAAGGTAAAAATATCCAGAAAAAAAGTGTATGGATATATGAATTTGGGCTTAATACTGTGTGGACTCCAGATTTAGAGATATGGTATTCAGGCTATTTTTACATAAATGCTTTTAAAAATCATGTAATCACTGAACTTGCCTAGACAGAGTTAATTTCATGAGAAGTAAAACAAACAATAAAACTAGAAATACTGAAACTTACTAAGAAGTAACGTTCAATAGTACAAGACCAGAGACAGAAGTTAAAGGAGGAGAAATTTTTAATGAACAGCCAAAAGCTCACTGATGACTTTAGAGTAGTTTCTCTCATGAAAGCACAGTACTCTAGGTTGAAGAATCAACTGTTGGTAAGAATGAACAGGAAAAATAGAGAGCAATAGATGGTTAAGATGTCAGGTAAAGAGAAGTTTTATTTTTAAATATTTATTTGCTGGTTTGTTTGCTTTTATTAAGATATGTTTATAAACCAAGGATAAGGTGCTGCAAGAACAGAAAACATTGAGGAAAAAACAGAAAAGAAGGAGGGTACTTCATTGGGGTGGAGGAAGGGATAGCATTCAAGACAGAAGTGGAGGTCATTAAATATGAAATATCTGATTTCAAATAAAAACTATAGATTATATCTCAAACAAGAAGCAGTATCACTAATCAAAATATGCATCTAAACTATCAACACAGTTTTGCCATCTTAACGGTAGCTTGTTTATGCCAACAGCGAAGTAGCCCGGAGAGCGAATGGCGAGGAAATCACAAAAGGCTTTTTCCACAGTTTGTTGAAAATTGAATATTTTTCCTTGCAAGAAGTTGTCCAAAGCCTGGAAGAAATGGTGGTCAGTTGGTGCAAGGTCTGGAGAATATAATGGATTGACAGAGAGTTTCCAAGTCCAGCCTCTTGCAGCATGTGATCTTGCAAGAGGATCGACCTGTCTCTATGGATCAGTCTCAGCTGCTTCATTGGAAGCATCCTCATCATTTCATCCAGTTGGTGGCAGTGGACATCCGCTGTAATCGACTGACCAAGTTTCATGAAGCCATAGTGGATAATACCAGCACTGAACCACCAAACACAAACCATTAGCTTTTGGGGGTGAATGTTGAGTTTTGGATTGTGTTTCAGCACTTCATCTTTATCCAACCTTTGTGCTGAATGCTTCCAATTGTCAAACAGAATCCATTTTTCATTACGCATAACAATACTGCGTGGAAATGATTAACCTTTATGTTATGATAGCAAAGAGAGACAAGCTTTGAGAAAATTTGTCTTCTGACACTTTTTGAATTCATGTGGAACCCATCTATCCAACTTCTTTATCGTGCCCATTTGTTTTGAATGGTCCAATATTGTTGGAATAGTAACGTCAAAACTTGCTGGTGATTAGCAGATAGGTTGAGACGGATTTCCTTCCATTACATCTTTCAGCTCGTCATTATCCACTTGGTCTCGGGTCACCCACGTGACTCATTTTCAAGATTAAAATCACCAGGCTAGAACTTTTCAAACCATTGAGATACTGTGTGTTCATGAGCCACATCCTTCCCAAACACTTCATTGATCTTTCAAGCTGTCTGTACTGCATTGTTTCCATGACAGAACTCATATTTGAAAATAACACAAATTTTTGATGTATCCATGGTTTCACAAAAATTGCTCTTAAAAAAATGTGAAAGATAATCCTAAACATACATTTGAAAGACTGAGGATGTGCCTTCACAATAAAAATAAAACAAGAAGTGTCAAAGTGAAATGTCAAACTTAGTACTTAAGGAAATCGGACATTTCATACTTCATAACCTATTATTTTTGAACAGTAGGGACTGTAGGGAGAAACTCTCTGATGCTAGAAGCACACCTGATGAAAACACATGTAGGTAAATGTGCATGTTGAAGTCAGTAACTGGAAGAAGGTCAAGTTTTTTAATCTCATTTTTCTCAGGGAGGCATGAAATTAGATATTTTACTGAATATAAAAGGAAAAGAAAGTTTGATTGGGGCCTGAAGAGACTACCAAAAGCTTAGATTAGATACTGAGGGGATAAAATGATGACAGGTAAAAAGATTGGCATGTTATGAGGGCTCAGTCAAATTGGAAATAATGAATTTGTAGTGCAGCCCTCTGAGAAATCTGTGTGTCCTTCACTGGCCCTAGAGTAGGAGACCAGAAGTTACATCAAAGGTTTGAATACAATTGAAGATTTGAAGGGCAGACACTCGAAAGATAAAGGAAAATTGGTTGAAATTGTGAGTGATCAAGTTCTAACTGTTAAAATTTGTTTCCTGGATGGTCAGGAATGGTGGAGACTAATATTAAATAAATTGGAGAAAATTAAAAGACCAAGAGCTGCTACAAAGGTAAAAGAACCTGTGATTGGTCTTGGGTAAACTTTTGACTCATTCATTCATTCTCAATTCCAACTACCCGATACTAAGGTATGCCCCATGTTGTCTGTCAAACATTTTTAAATGAAGATCCATCCTCTGAAATATTATAGAATTATATTTTAAAACTTTACTCATTCATATCTAGAATGTGGACACATGAATTGTGATATTTTTAATCATAGCAGTAAAATTATTTACAAAAGTTATTACCAATTTAGAGTAAATCACATGCAAATTGTTGTTAAGTTGCACATAGGTGTCCCAAATATTTGAAAGGCATTAGTGAAATGTAAAAGAAGCAATTTAAAGTCTTTAACACTTTCAGAATTAAATGAAAACATGAAATATGGTATTACAGTAAGAGGACAGATGGATTATTTGTGTTTAAGAGTAGTTGCAGGTACAGATAAGTAATCTTGAGTTGACCTATTTATTTTATGTTGAATTATGAAAAAGTATTCATTTTTCTTTTTATTCCAAAATTGAAGTTTCTATATCTTAAAGAATGTTGATTGTCATGCTACTAAATTTAGAATTATTGCAAAACATTTCTTTGTCCCACTTGGATAAAAAGAAAATTTGTTTAATATAGTGTCAGTATTACATAGATGTTTTATTTATGGATCTTTCAATTGTGTTCCTCAGCTATTCATACATATGCTTAGATTGGTGTGCATGGCAAATATAGTTACTATTCACATTCTGACTTAAGACACTTTGTATTTATTTCTGATAGTGATGCACATCATTATATCAACTGTAAAATACACATCTATTAACTTTAGTCATGTTATTACTCCCAAGTTCAAAGTCAGCAATTTTTCAGTTTGTTAGATTTACAATCAATTCTATTAAGATTTGAGATTACTACATTCATCAGGGAACAAACAGAAGGAATCAATATTGTTAAAAAATGGATTGCAGGAAAAAATTAAATTAGCTGTTAAAATACTTTTCTTAACATATTTCCGTATTTTAAAATCAAACAAGAATACAAAGTATATTTTCATATTTCAAAGCTCTATTCATGGCTTATGATATAACATAAAATTTAATATGGTTTGATTCAGTTTGCATTCAACATAGGAAAGTGCTCAAAAATATTTACCTAACAGATTTATGAATATTAAAATATGCTCGTTGCTGTTCAGTAGAAATTTAAAATAGTAAGAATATTCTATTTTGTAGAAAGAGTAATGGTTCACTAGCTTCAATCCTGAGATACTACCTCATCGTAATGTAACCCTTTTTCTTACCTACTGATTTATTAACATTGAAATTTTCTTAACTTGAAGATTCACTAGCTCTAGCTGATATTTTATTCTCAGCATCAGAGTTTAATATTTTAGTATTAAAATATTATCAAGTAATTATTTAATCAAAAATTATTTTGAAATTGTATACTTTTAAATAAGATATTTAATTCATTCTTTTCTTCATTCAGAATGTGTTTTTTCAAATATACTATAGATTCTACAGTGATAAAGTATTAACTGGTAATATTTTTATGTGTCTAGAAAATGTTTTTGGTGAATAACAAAGAATCATGATTACCTAGCTCACTACAGAATCAATGTCAGACATCTTCACAGCAAACATTGCATCTCTGAAAACTTTTATTTTCCTGCTCATACTTTGATGATTTCTTCCCTGATTCCCCAGACCAGCATTTTTAAATTTAATTATCGCATTGTTTATTGCAGCTTCATTTTTAAATCAAATGTGCTCTAACTCACTATCTTTATATCCTTCTCTGCTTTCATTCTTTCCTCATCAATTATAGAAATTCTACTCATTATGTAACAGTCAATAATTGATCATGTTTTTGCTCTGACTGATTGTCAATGACCTCTTCATAATGTTACCTGTGTCAACTAACCTGGCAATAACCATTATATGTATTAGTTACATAGAAATAGTTAAAATGATAACATACATATTTGTGTACTATTTAAGTTTACAAAGGGCCTTTATATGTTTTCTGATTTGATTTGATCCTCACAGCCATTGTTAAATGAACACCATCATGACTGCATGCATGAACAAATCAACTAATGGATGTCATTAATATCTGTAAACCAATAAATATATGCTAATTGTTTAGATCACTGTTCTTTTAACCTAAGCTCAGATAATGTTTACTTCCATCTAATACTTTCCAGATATATTACTGCTCAAAAGTGAAACAGAGATAGGAAATTCCAAGGTCCAGTCCCTACCCTCATGAAACTTACAATAACTAAATGACAGTGAAAATCCTGGGGTTAAGCTTGGATTTGAACCCACCAAGGTCACCTAGGAACTCTAGGAATTAAAGAAATACATTGTTTTTCTTCTCTGAAATAAAAGTTCTCGTTTCTAACAGTAATGCTTAGGTGGGTTTTACAAAATACTTAATAAAAATTAAGAATCCATAGCAAAAACAATCTATATACATTATCTTTTATCTTTAATTAACATTTATCAGTTTAACATTTATTAAATCCCATGATAGATGCACATATAACATTTCCACAATTTTCCTTTTGTTTTAGTAAATAACAGAAAATATGATTTGAGTGCATGAGATTTATGAAAAAAAGATCATTCTTTTTCATAGAATCTATGACTATCTTAAAGTTGATTTCATTTTAAAGGTATTTCAAAACATTTCTAAGAGAACTATAGAACTTATTTTATTGGAATTTTATAAATTATTCTTAATTACATTTTCTAAAATTCTCTAAAATGTCAAGGTATTCTATTTTATTTAAATGAGACATTATCATTCTAAGACATAGTGCTTTTTAATAATTTAAATATATTATTTTTTATGTTATGGCATATTTTTTTTGATATGTTTTTTATTTTGCAATGTATAATTCAATGTTGAAAATGTTTTATAATTGTATGATTTTAGTGTGCCTTCCTACCTGAACTAGCATTATTGATTGCCTTGGCCCAAAAGTGACTCACATTACTTCTCTTCATATTTTATTGGTCAGAATGGTCACATGGACCCACAAGTGGCTTAGAAATTGTGATTTCCACCCAGGAAAGAAAGAAGGACCTACTACTGGTAAGTACTATTAATAGCAATATTCTCCACAGGTTCCTTCTAGATTTTAATCCTAAACACAGAAGTGTTTTATTTTTATATTTATTCAATATATTTATTTCACATAACTATCAAGTTGGTTAAGTAGTAATAGACTCTATTACTACCTTTTTCTGGTTGGTCAGTCCTGGGAGACGCCCATCATAGACCAAACATCTATCTGTTCAGTCCTTGGAAACCCCCTTGACATGGCAACTGTTCCTTCTTGGAAGCCCCCTCTAGTCAGTTTTTTCCTCTTATTGTAGACAAAGCATCTCCTAGTGCCATCCACTCCTCTCCCTCCTTATCTCTACCTAACAGTAACTTGCCTAATGTCACACAGTAAGTTCCAAAGGCATGACTCTTCTATGCTATTCAAGTAAGAATCTTGTGTGTAATAATGAGTGAATTATCATAAAAATACAAAAATATTTGGTTCCTGGAAAACACTGAGGATTTTTTGATGTGTTTCTTGAATAAATAACACTATTTTTCTTTTTTGAAATAGTTTTTTTCTTGCCGATCTATATTCTATTAGTAGAAGCACTACCTTGCCCATTTATTTATGTTATATGAACATAGCAAATGATTTGGATGCAAGTTCATTCTGAGATGTAAATATAATAATGTCAGTAACCAATTCTCTAATAATTCTCCTTAATCTACCTTAGCCAGTAGATATTTTTAAATGTAAGAAACATAGTGTTTTTGTTATAGGTTTTAAAGACAGGCTAGAATATTTTATATGCCAATCTGTATCACAGTAAAATAAAATAATCAAACAAATAAACAAAAATCTCTTCCATATGATGTAAAAGCAGCCAGAGAAGATTGTTCCCTCTGATTAAGATAAAGCCACGTGAAATGCTGTGTAAATTCATCATAAGCATTATGACAGGTGGGAAAGAACTCATTTAAATTTTCAAAAAACTTTTGCCTTCCGAAGGAATTTTCTTAAGATAAGTTGTATTCATATCTAAATAATAGAAGGCTCAAGATTAAGCATTGCAATTGCCATTTATATTACAAAGAAAAATGCAATTGAGCAGTTTATATTAGTTTCATTTCTTCGTTTTTCTGAATCATCCTCTTCTTCGAACTATTATTCAAAAGATAGTATTGCCTTTTTGTCCGTTGTGGGGTATCCTGCACTTTGGCCGATGATAAAAAAGTTGCCATTTCCTTTCATTCTCATTATTGTATTTATTGTTCTCCTTAGTTGGGTGCTTTTTGGATGACATCCTTGTCCTGCAGAGAACTGCAGGACTCCATCAGATCTGTTCAGGCACCTGAGCCCAATTAAGGATGCTCTGACTGTTCTTTCTATCATAGATTTGGTGAATGAGGATGTTTACTTCTAAGTCTCTTGGGGTTGAGTTGAATACTTTAAAATGAGTCATTACTAAAGATCACAAAGCATATTTCATATCTATATTATTATACATGTCTAATGAAGATAAATAGAACATGACAAATTTTCATGTAAGAATCTGTTTTAGGCAGGGTGCGGTGTAATCCTAGCACTCTGGGAGGCCGAGGAGGGAGGATCACTTGAAGTCAGGAGTTCGAGCCTAGCCTGAGCAAGAGCAAGACCCTGTCTCTACTAAAAATAAAAAAAAAAAACTTAGAAAAAATTAGCTGGCCATGGTGGCACATGCCTGTAGTCGCAGCTACTTGGGAGGCTGAGGCAGGAGGATCGCTTGAGCCCAGGAGTTTGAGGTTGCTGTGAGCTAGGTTGACGCCATGGCACTCCAGCCTGGCAACAGAGCGAGACTCTGTCTAAAAAAATTAATTAATTAATTAAATTAAATAAAAGAATCTGTTTTATATTGCCCATACTTTGGTAGAGATAGCATACCATTTATGAAGTTACAATAGGAATAGTATAAGATACTAAACTTTGAACTATAACAACTGAATTGTAAAGAATAAAAGAAAGAAAAAGTCCTGGGCAGTGGTAATTAGAGAAGAATAAGTGGTATTTATCAGATCATCTGGTTTCTCTACATCAGCTGCTCTTTTGTTACATCAAATATTATTACCATTGTATTATAGTAGTAAGAATTCTCACTAATATAAGCAGCAAAGAAATTTGCTGGAAGACTATCTGTCCTCTCATAGAATCAGTTAGAAGCCTGGAGACTCTGGCTCGAGGAAACAGCATGCATGAAACAAAGAAAATTAAGCACGTAAGCCCAGAGCCTCCTTCAGTTAAGGATGCTGCTAATAGCACCATCAACACAAATGCTTCATAATAAAGCTTGTAAATCTTCTGCTGGACTCCCATTCTAGTCACCACTATGACTTCTTTCCTAAAATTCTAAGAAACATTTAAGATGTTTCTAACATCTTTGTATTATTTTTTCAAGACTCAAAAACCCGGGCAGAATTGGGTCATTGGCTTAGCCTAGTTCACAGCCTGTACTGCAGTTACCAAGGGACAGGGAAAGAGAGCTCCTGCTGCTTTCAGCCCTGTAATGGGAAAATGGACCCTGCCTTCCCAAAAGGCACCAGCATTGGGGTATTCACCAAAATGCAAAAGAGTCTCTAATGATATTTAGTCAAAAGACAACAGCCCACTTGAATCATCGTTATCATATCCACAGAAAATAGAGTGGGGGAAAAAAATGATCAATTTAGGTCAGGTGTTAGCTAGAAGAAACAATAAATTCTGTTGTCAGCCCAGAGCTTTTCCAAACAGGACCTCAAATGGGAGCTGAGTTGTTTCAGGGATGTGGCCTGAGGCTACTAGAAGCCATGTTACAGTTTGGTGAAGTCTCTTAGCGTAGGATTTGAATGGAGTGCTCCTGTCCATAGTTATTACCGTCCCATACATGGCTCTTGGTTAGAATTTGCTGATGAGTGGCGCTCTCAAAAGATTAGGGGGTAAAAGAGAAAGGGACATCTATTCTCTGATTCCAGGCAGATCAAACAGCAAATGACAGATTTGAGCTTTGGAGGCACTCCCAGAGATCATCAGTAGTAGCTTCTGGAGATATTAATATTACCGAGGAAAATGGAAATGTAAAAAATAAGCAATTATAATATGTTCATGAAGACTAAGTGACCCATGTGGCTTAGTGGAAACAACATCATAGAACATACATTCTAGCTGATGCTCTGTCACTGGCTGGGTGACCCTAGATAATTTACTGAAGAGCCTTTAAATTGTCCCATTGCAAAATAAAGAGGTTTTACTGTGAGAGTAAAAGACTATAGAGCATGTGAAATTTTTATAAAGTAAATGGTATCCACTTTGCAACAATCCACTTGGCTATAGTGTAAGTCCTACCTCTTTTCTTTTTTTGAGCTCTTATGCTGACATTCCATAATGATTTCATAAACTTCTGGGTAAGAGTTTGCTTAAATGTATTTTGCTCAGGCTTAAATTAACTGATGCTTTCACAACTTTTAAACTTATTTAAACTGCATGGGTCTTTCACTATAATTCTGAAGCCGAAGTTCCCTAAACTCAATGCAATATGAGTTAAAAGTTTTAAAATAGCATGTAAAAATGAGATCACATTCACTCTTTTATTGCATTTTTGTGTCTTTTTAGCAAGACATGATCACGAGGAAAGGGCAAATTGTCAATGTTGCCTTTGGGAAATAGCTGAGCTTGCAAGGAAATTAGTCACTAGTATTTTGAGTATACTTTATTCTACTTCCCTATCTGTCTAAGGGCAGTGTGTCTTTTATGGTGTGAGCTATACTTGCCTTTTAGTATGAGGTTTTATATTAAGCTGTCTAGGAGTTGTGTTGTGTTTAACATTTGCTGTAGATACGGCTCCAAGGAGCTAAATTTTTTTCTAGTGTCTTTGTTTTTTGTCTCTATTGTCTTTGGGTTTCCCTAGAAACATTCATTAAGAAAGAACCTTTCGGCTGTAATCCACTGGTATCATATTGGAGCCCTGTTTCTGGAGGGATGAGGTGTGTCGGAAGGGAAAGGTTCTATATAGTCTTATGATTAAATGTCAGTCTTTTAGTGGGCCCACATCCCTGCATTGTGACCTTCACAAGTGTTTCTTGGCTTTTTCTTTTTCTTTTTCCCTATTAAGTTGAACTGGAAGGCAGAAGGAACAAGATGGCCTTTACCCTAGACACATATATCCAAACAAAAATAAAGTCATTGGAATCCAATCACATTAACTGTTAGCAAGGTGACTGATTATTCAGATGATCGAGAATGTGCCCATGTTTGTTGTTTGTTTTATATATAACATTTCTGATGGTAAGTTCATAGATCCCTGATAATACATCCACTTACCTCAGATTGAGAAAATATATATACGTATTTTGCCAAATTTTGAAATCAGGATGAGTTTGAATACCAGCTCCGATGACTCACAACTCTATGATTTTGAGAGATTTACTTAATATTTCTAAACATTAATTGCTTAATCAGGGAAATGACCTGGGAAAGCTTCTGTGAAATAAATGAAATGACAAATATAAAGCCCCAATTCCTTAGACATTCCTTTTGTTCTTTCCATTAATCATTGGCTTGAAGTAAACATTTTCTGTGTGGTTCGTTGGTGAGGTGTTCTTACATAAATAAGGGCTAATAGGTAATATCATGTTAGTGTAATACATTATTACACATATAAAACTATACATAACTGTATATAATAAATATGTATAGTATATATTAGATTAGATGAAGAATGTGGCAGTCACCAAGAAGGGAAGTGGTTAGCATAGTGGAAGTACAGATATATATACAGAACAATATTATAGAGACATACTAGAAAGAGATTTCACTCTGACAAAAAGAAAAGTCATTAGGATAGAATTTTGGAAACTTGGCGTCTCAGCTTGTTATTCCTAGAGTCTGACTCTTCTAATCACATAGTATTGACAGAAGTATCCAATTTGACAATGTACAAAGGGGTTCTTAAATGCCAGATTTTGTAAAGAACCCCAAAAGTATCGTATTCTAAAATGACAAGTAGATACAAGTAATTGTAAAGAAAATAGGGTGAATTCTGTTCTTAGTCTCCAGTTCTTCTTTACTAAGACCTTGAGGACATTCAAAACCACTTAAACTACTGTGGCTAAGGAATGGCCAATAGCTTTCATGTTGGTCCAGCCTGTATCAACTTGTGATTCTACTTTGTTTGAAAGCAGCCTAGTTAGAACATTTACGGCTTGCTTTAATGTCTGTATTACTATTATATTAGCCTTTTAGTGGTTACCTTAAGAAGGGCTGTGAGATATGGTCACTTGGTTATCTTGTCTCTCTCAAACACAGCGCACCATTCTGCATTCTTTCTTCTAGGAATATTGTCTTCTGAGAGATGGTGCATGTGGCCATTTTGGCCATCTTTTGGTAGAAACTATGACCCTTTCTATTTACAGCACCAAGAAGCACCTATGGGATATAACACCTTCTCCCAGAAGTATCAGTTGTTACATTAATGTTAGCTCAGTAATGTAACATTGAATGTTTTTTTTTTTTATGTGAGTCATTGTTCCTCTGACCCCATGCCTGAGACCCCTTCCCTCCACTACACTTCTGGGGAGATAAACAACTTCTTAGGTACCCAGAAGATAAATAATGCTAATATCAGTATAGAGAGAGCTGAAGTGTACATTATTAGATCGTTACTTTTACTAACTAGGCATTACATCCTTTCCTCATGTGTTTTGTGTTTGAGGCTACAGATAAAGGTATAAGGGAAAAGGATGAAGAAATACAAATCGCTTGAACATGCAGTTTCCCCCCAACATTATATAATATGAAAAAAGAGATAATGGGAATTAATGAATTTTAGACAAGGCATACATGAGTCCCAAAAAAGAAAAGATCAATCCACCATAAATTCTGTCTGTGCCTTATTTCAACAACCCTTGTTTCTTTTTCTTTTCACTTCTCTTTTTCTTTTTTAATGGCCTAGATAGGAAGAGGAATGAGTTATCCAACAGACTTAGATTTTGCAAGCCTCTGCGTTGATGAGCATGATATTGAAACACATTGTTAAGAAAGGTTTTCAACACACAAATGTGTCATTTCCTTTCTTCATGTGGCAGACCCTGAAATACTATGAGATAAAGCTTTTAGGTTTCAATTGTAAAGGAGGGAAGTGGATAAATCAGTGCTGCCTTCTTTAGGACCAAAGGTAAAAAAGGTTACTTTGAATGTTTTTGTTCCAAAATTGCTTCTAATGAGTGTATGTGTCTACTCTGCGTGTGTGTGATATGTGATATATATATGTATGTATATAATCAATAATTTCTAGTAGAATATTTTATTCTAGCATCAATACTTTGGTTTGGTTGTTTTCAATTATAAAAATTAGGGATTTTTGCAAAATTCTCTATGAGTGAAAAATGTTATGCATATGCATAAACATATGAAATACACTAAATCTTTCTAGTTTGAACTAATAAGAAATTTTTGTCATAAAATTATGCATGTTTTGTTAAAATATCAGCTTTATTCAAAGTATAATTTAACATATTTTGCTTATTTTCCTTTCCTTACTTTTCAATAACATTTTTGGCTTTAACCTAATGCCTTCATTATCTTTACTTGCTCATATAGTAAATATTGTCTGGGTATCTACTATATGCGCTTCATTGAACTATATGTGGGGAAAGAATACCAAGAATAAAATACTTTTACTGTCTTTAGGAAGTTCATGACCTAAAGCATATACCCAAATAGGCACAATGTAATTTGAGCATCTTAAGTAGCATAAGTACTGTAGATAACTACTATGGAAATATAAGAACAAAATTGCTGCAATGAGAGAAATGACTATCCCAAAAAATCTTCAGGGAGATGCTAGAAGTGAGGTTGACCTTGAAGAATGGGTAGGATTTATACAGCATAAAATGGGGATTGGCATTCTCATTGGCCATGAGGAAATCATGATAAAAAAGTCATAGAAATGAGATTATGAATGTTTTATATAGAGATTAAGAGTTTTATCTGGTAGTTAAGAGCTGATATTCTGGAAGGACACTGCCTGCCTGTGTTCAAATCCCTGCTGCCCTACTCCATAGCTGTGTAACACTGACTATGTATTTAGATATTTTAAGTCTTGGTTTCCTAGCCTGTACAATGGAGAAAATAGTACTGTATCCCTCATGAACCTGCTGTGAGGATAAAATAAGAAAAATGCATATTTTTTAAAAATTGGCATTTTAAAATAAAAACCATTTATTGAAGGTTTTTTTGTGTACCAGGAATTTTACAAAAAAAAAATATTTTTAATCATAATACTTATTTAAATTCATACTGTAATCATATTTGACATATAAAGAAACTGCAATTCAAAGAAGTTATAATATTTGCTCTTGATAATGGCATAGGTAATATTCCAATCCAGATTTCAGATTCAACAATTGATCCTCGTTCTTATTTGCTACCAAGGCTGAGTATCAGTGACATCAGGCACAACATGGATGTCCCCATTTCTTACAAGAATCCTTCCGACGGACAGATTCCTTAAGCACAGAGCTATTGGTTTCATAAATCATGTTATTTTTTATTTTCTATACATTTTCAACTGTTCTTACAAAAAAATCAAAGTTCTTATTTTTAAATAGTAAAGGATATTGCAAGGTTACTATCTACTCCAAATCTTAAAGATGAAATAGACTGTAAGAATATGATGACAAATTTAAGTAGGGGGCAGTCTTAGAAGAATATATATCACATATGAAAAGACAGATGGTAAATAAATATTATGTATAAAGGGTTTATTCACACACATACACATAAAAGAAAGCCACCCTGAGGATTTATAAGCAATGAATACAAATAGACAGTAACCCATGAAGAAAAATAAATGACAAAAATTACATGGAAATATCTCTTCTATATTAATAATAAAAAAATGAAAATGAAAGCTACCTTGAGGTATCATTTAATACTTATCAAAATGTAAATGATTCTAAAATAAACTTTATTACCCAATGGTGGTGAATTTGGTTCAAAATTTTCATATTCATATATGACTGGAATATTTACAAATGTGTATGATCTTTTAAAAGAGTACTAAGACAATAGATACCAAGAAGTTCAAAATAGCTTTCCTTTCACCTGGTAGTTCAATATATGGTGAATTATCCTGAAGAAACATTTCAAAAGAATAAAGCTAAATTATGAAAATATTTCTAACATCATTATTTATATTAGTGAATCATTGCCCTTCAAAAAAGAGAGGAAAAATTTAAAAGAAAAAATTCTATTATAAGAAAATGGCTATACAAATAGCAAACATACTTGATGAATTATTATATAGCTCATCTTTTTAAATTTTAAAACATCATTTGAAGTATAAAAATACTGAGATGATTTTAAGGGAAATGTGTTAAGACCAAATGATAGGCACACAATAACATCAACTATGTAACATGGGTACATATGTATAAAAACTCAAGTGTCATAGGAAAAATAAGATATTTTTTCCCTATTTTAGAGTGATAGGATGACAGAAATTTTTTCCTAAATTACAATGTTTTTATAATAGAAACAAAAAAATAAAGAGTATGGTTGCAAACAAGTTAACCTTAAAATTTTTTATTATTATTTTCTTGTTGTAGCTTCTGTAAACTTTTTACCCACTATATAAAAAGCTGATATTACAGAAATGTGTTTCACTTCTCATGAGAACGTGCTTTTAGTAGATTATACAAACACAAAAGATTTCACAATCCTTGGATAGTACATTGACATTTGGTAGGAAAAGTAACTTTGTATGAAGTTACTCTTTCTCCTAACTTTGAAAATTATATTTAAAGACTCATTTAAATGATGTAAATTGTTCACTGTCTGCTACCAAAGTCTCACCTGTGCAGATACACTAACATTACTAAACAATTACAGTGATCATAACCAGAGTAAAGAGCTGAAAAAATTTGGAAATTCTAATAATAATTGCCTTTAAGGCAAAGTGGAGACATTGAGGGTAACATTTTTTTTTTTCACTTTGCTAGTTACATGTGATTCAGAGAGAAACATTTTAGTTTCTAAGGTGTAACAGAATTTTTTAAATTCCCACATTAATGAAATACAACTTTTATTGAGGCATAACCCAAGATATAAAATCCAGTCAACTTGAAAAATATTTTGCCTTTCCTTTATTTATGGCATTTTAAATACTGTATTATGTGTGTAATGAACACCTTCAGGAACTCTCTGGTCACTGAACCAAAGAGGTAAAAACTCCGTATCATGGATCTAACTTGGATGAAAGAAAACAGACAATTGACAAGGTCAATAAGGAAAGTGGATTTTGTGCTGGAAGGTGATATATTTTCAGGGGCGGGGGGGAAATCAAGCGAGGAAGGGGAACAGGAAGTCAAAAAGGCAGGTTGTAAGTTGAAATCTGATACTCGGGAAAGGTCTCCTTTCTTGAGAGTGAGATTTTAAGTGGGAACCTAAATGAGATAGGAAGTCACTTAGGGGTTTCAAACAGGAAAGTGACATAACCTCACTTACTTTTTAAGAGGATCCCTGTGGAAGCTGTGGGGAGAATGAAATGGAGGGTGTAAGAGTGAAGTTGGCAGGGATAGGTAGGGAGCAATTAAAATAATCAAGGTGAGAAAGGTGATGGGCTTATACAGGACAATCCCAGGGGAGGTGATAGGAAGCTGTCACTTCTGCATAAGGTTTGAGAACAAACCAACAGGATCTCATAGCAGATTGTATGTGGAAGATGAGAAAAGTTGGGGGACAAGGAAGACCCCCCCCCAGGCTGAGGCCATATTAGAAATCTTAGTAGAGATGTTGTCAGGCAGTTGCATGCATGGTCTAGAGTTGAGAGAAGAGGTCTGGGCAAGAAATAAAGATGTAATAGTCATCAGCCTTCTCGGTTGTATTTAAAGCAATAAAACTAGTGAGATCACCAAGAGAGTGAATATAGAAAGAGAAAAATGAGGATGAGAACTGAGCCCTGGCTCACTCCCATGTTGAGAGAGGTTGGGGAGGTAAGGAGGAATAGCTGGGAAAAAATAGAGCCCCTCTCATTGTACTGTCTCAGTGGAATCGTCAGTATTTCTCTTCCCAATAGAAAAGCATGAACATGAGCAGATTTCAGATATACACTCAAGGCCTTTCATTTTTATTCATTGACTACCTGTTGATCTCTCAAGAGATCGCTTCTGGTTCTACCACATAAGAAAAACAGCTCAAATTCCATGTCCCAGGTTATGGGTGTCCTTGCGTGTGTAGAAATTCTTTTTTCTTTTCCATGCCCACTTCTTGTTTTTCTCCTGCAGTGTCAACAAAGTTCTTCCTTGTTTTGTGTACTGGGTCTTCTTCTTTTGCTCGCCCAGTAAATATCTTCGTTCTCAAGTTTATGTCTCTTGTCTTTTTTTTTTCCTGAAAAAATATTTTCCAGTGTTTGATTTTTTTTTTTCTCCTGGTCTTTGTGAAAGTGCTGTTTTGATGTTTGTTAATTCATTCTTTTAATTGCCTCTTCTTAATGACCTTGGATTTACCTCTTAATTGCTTGCCCCATTGGTACTACTATAGATGCTTCACTGGGGTAGATAAAAATGAGCTGAAATCCAAAAATAGGGATTGAGTGAAAGAAATGGATCCAAGAAAGTCAGGATTTGTGCTGCCATTTGATATAGGTCTTATAGGTGAGCGTAGTCTAGAATAAAGGCTTGGCTTCTGGTTTGAGTAACTGTGCCTTATTAGTATATACCTGATTATATTATGTATTCTCCTATGCAATAAGTAAATAATAATAGCAAATTATTATAATAATAAATAGCTGCTATAAATGGATGATATGCCAACATTGAAAATCCTGGAAAAAGAAAAATTAGGTTGATGTAGAGAATGCACCATTGGAGCTAGTTGTATTATTTAAAAAAAAAAAAAAACTAATTTTGTGTCTGAGTGGTATATTTCAGCTTTGTCAACAGGTAGTTCAAGCCATGGAAATAGACAGGATTTCCAGAGAGAGAATAAAGACTAAGAAAAAAGAGAGTAACCACAGAAAATGATGCCAGCCATCATATGACAGCACTATGTATGATTAACCTAATATTTTTTGTTCCTGGAAAAAATATGTGCCATTATCTCATGCAGTTCACGATTAACTGGCTCCTATATTACATTGCCCCAGAAAACAAATAGAACTTCCCATGGTGGACCCGTGTAGCTAGAGGGCAATATTTTTTCATTCATCATTCCATTCAATATATTTTAGTTGTCATCTCCCTTCCAGCCCCCTATACCTGTCAGCAGTGTCATGTAGACCAAACATGGTCAATCAAACTAAGACACTTGTAGACATTTACTAGAGGGTTTTCTTTTTCAAAGTTTAAATAAATCTGTCCAAAGAAACAAGAGTTTAAAATACAGTAATGTACAAAATACTTATTATCACCCCTATAAGCTAAATAAAGACAGATCAAAGATTAGAGGCTTAAAGAAAAACAAGATTGAGCCTCATCTCTATTTCAGGGTGAAAAGGAGAAGAGCAAAATGTTTAGTAAACAATATATATTGTGTCATGAGTAATATTAATCCAGATTGCTACTGCCAAAGCAAAGAATAGTTCTTTACTGATGTGTATAGATAAAGACTTCAGTATTGTATTTTGAGTAGGTTGTGAAAGCCAGATCAGGATTATCCATCAGAAAAATGAAAGAAGAAATTGATGAAAATGATACTACCAGCTATATGGCACTCCAGCCTCCTCTGCTGGGTCCTATGCCCAGAGCTCCTTCTTCCATGATGTTGATCCAGTCTAAGTCCCTTGTTCATGCCTTTTTATACGATATTTTCCATCATGGAATAATCCTCTAACTCCAAATTTCTGCTCTTTTCTTTTCTTTTTTGAGATGGGTCTTGCTATGTTGCCCAGGTTGGTCTCCAATGCCTGGGCTAAAAACAATCCTCTTGCCTCAGGCTCCCAAGTAGCTGAGACTACAAGTGCACACCCCTGTGTCCTCTGCTTGTTTTTCAAAGCCCTGATAAAATGTCATCTTCTTGGTGTTCCTGCCTTGACTACACACTTTCCCAAAAGAGTTAATCACTCTCTTTTGTACCATGCCTGTACATTTTATGTATATATGTCACACTGTCAGATAATTATTTATAAAGCTTTCAGTCTTCTGTATTAGTGGATAAGATCTTTGGTGGTTTGGTGGTTGAGAATATTCCATACACATTGATCTTGACATCCTGGTAACTTGCACAGTGCTTGATATAATAACTCAATAAAATGACTTGATATAATGACTGAGCAAGTATGTGAATACAAATAACACTTATGTTACTTTTTTGAGGCCAAGATTATATCATTGAATTATTCTGGAATTGTTATTTTCTCTTCTCTATAAAATAATAAAATGCTTAAGTTTTGTTGTAAGAAGCATTCATATAGACCTTAATAAAGACTTATATATATTTAAAGGGCTAAAAACACAGGGAGTGATTTGAGAAATATTTCCTCAAACAATTTGAGAAATCTGCATTGTTGCTGAAGCTCATGAAGATATTTTTTTTCCACGAAAACAAATGTTCATTAAAAGCTCGTTGTCATTCAGATGGCTCAAGGCAAATATCACAGAGAGAGTGATACAGTTTCTGTTTCTCCGTCCACATTCAGGAACCATGTTGAACAGTGGTTCTCAAAGAGGGCTGGGTGTTTGAAAATATACGGGGATGGGGTTTTTGGTGGTGAGGTTTGCAGGAGGAGCAGTGATACAATAATTAAGAGACATTATTGGCATTTAGAGGGTGACAACCTGGGTTGATAAATATCCTACACCACCAAGACATCCCAGATGAAAAAAGTATTGTCCTAACCAATAGTCTAGTAATGTTTCCTTAAGAATTGCAATGGGATGTGGCCAAAACTGGTTGCCAAGTGGGCCCAACAAAATGAAAACAAATGCAGAAATAGGCTAGATTGTTTCTATGTCTCAACAGCATAACAGTCACCCAGGCCTAAGATTTGGTTCAAGTCCAAAGAAGCTATCAAAAGAATAAGAATGTAGAATGGAAAAGAAAAAAATCTGAATTATGGACAAAACCTATTTTTCTAAGAATTTCTCCATCAGAATCAGCGTACCTTTTGGACTATTCTCCAAACATTCATCTTATGTAAAAAACAAAAACAAAACTAATATAGGAGACTAAGGTCTTACAAAAACCAAATCTGATCATTCAATCAACAAATATTCATTAAGTATATTCTGTGTTCTAGGTTGCTTTAGGCTCTGGTGATATAAGGTGAACAAAAACAGACATGATCCCTGCCCCTTCATAATTTAGCCTACAGATGTTTATCAGATTCAAAAGGTTTCACTTTTTTGCATAAATATTTCTACCTAGTAGAGTAGATGAGTAATGAGTAATTACTCATCTCTATTACAGAAAGAGTAATCTGAGATGTTACCTTTGCATTTAAGTGAAAATGGAGTCACAGTATATTAAATATGAGGACCAAAGTCGTAGTCCAACATACAGAGAAGGGACCATTAGGCCACCAGAAAGAAAAAGATTTCTAGTTCCAGTCGTACACTGCATAAAAATCTTTCCCCTTAAATAGACTGCACATACAACAGTGATCCCATAATATTATAATGGAGCTGAAAAATTCCTATGGCCTAGTGACACTGTAGCTATTGTAAGGTCATGGTGTATCGCATTACTCACCTGTTTGTAGTAATGCTGGTATCATATAAACAAACCTACTGCTCATATGACAGTCTAGCACATACAATCATGGACAGTACATAATACTTGATAATGATAATAAAGGACTATGTTGGTGTTTTATGTATTTACTATACTTTTTATTGTAGTGTGTACTCCTTCTACTTATTAAAAAATAAAAAGTTAACTGTAAACCAGCCTCGGGCAGGTTTTTTAGTAGGTGTTCCTTAAGAAGGTATTGTTATCACAGGAGATGACAGCTCTGTGTGTTTTATTGCCCCTGAAGACCTTCCAAAAGTGGGAGAAGATGTGGAGGTGGAAGACAGTGGTATTGATGATCCTGACCCTGTGTTTGCTTAGGCTAATGTGTGTGTTTGCATCTTTGTTTTTAACAAAAATGTTTATAAAACAAAACAAAATTAAAAACTTTATAGAATAAAGATATAAAAAGAGAAAATATTTTTGTATAGCTGTATAATTTGCTGTTTAAGTTAAGTGTTATTATAAAAGTCAAAAAGTTGTTTTAAAGTTTATAAAGTAAAAAAGCCACAGTAAGCTAAGGCTAATTTATTGTTGAAGAAAGAAAACTAGGGGATGGGCAAATTCACACCTGACAGATGCTGTCTGGGGAATGGACACACTTGTAGCTCTGACTTGGGTGGTACAAAGGTAATTTATGTAACCAAAGCGTTTGTAGCCCTGTAATACTCTGAAATAAAAATATGTATATATATATTTTTAAAAAGAGAGGCAAAACTAGGTTTTTAAAATAAATTTAGTGAAGCCCAAGTGTACAGTGTTTATGAAGTCTACAGTAGTGTACAGTAATGTCCTTGGCCTTGACATTGATTCACGACTCACTCACTGACTCCCCCGGAGCAACTTCTAGTCCTGCAAGCTTAATTCCTGGAAAGTGCCCTATCCAGGTGTACGATTTTTAAATCTTTTATACCATACTTTTACCATACCTTTTCTATATTTAGATACGTTTAAATATACGAATACTTCCCATTGTGTTACAACTGCCTACAGTATTCAGTACGGTAACATGCTATACAGAGTTTGTAGCCTAGAAGCAATGGGCTATACCATACAGCCTCAGTGTGTAGTAGGCTATACCATCTATGTTTATGTAAGTGAACTCTATGATGTTTGTACAATAATGAAATGATGCATTTCTCAGAACATATCCCCTGTCCCTAAGCGACACATGGCTGAACATACCAGGTCTATATGAACACATTCTTCATAGGCTCATCTTTTACAAACTGAGTTTAAAGCTAAAAAGCTTTACTACATAGTCCCAATTACTTTATAGCTTCAAAATGAATTTAGCTTAAGTTTTATTGTCAGCTCAGTTTTTTAAAGTATTTGCTTGTTTTTTCATTTATTTTCCTTGGTGAGTAAAACTGTTACACAAATCTAAAAATAGAGAAAATCAAAGGGGAAGAAATGGAAGGAGAGTCTAGATCTGAATGATCCAATTTGGCTTCTTACAACAGTCAATTTTCTCAGATGATTGTTTATTTTTTATACTTCGCCTCTACCTGAGAAAACAGAAGATTTAGGTCCTGTACCTACCTCACTTCATTCCCTTCCTCCACAACAGTCAAATCCTTTAAAGAACACAGTCTTTGGACAGATCGACATAAGATTCATGGAAACCAATTCTCAGAAATGATGCATGTACAAAGATTGGCATTGCAAACTGCCAAAAAAGACTCTCCTTAGTAATATTTTACAAAATATATTTGCAGAAGTTGAGTCACAGCCTTACATAGCATTGCCTCTCCCCAAAGCAGAATGAACATGTTTGCATATGAGTGATTACCCTTCATTTCCTTGACTGAACTTGAGTTTGGTGTCCCGGAGCTACCAGTGCACTCAGTTAAAACCATGCTGTGCTAAACCCATAACTCAGCATCAGAGAAAATAAGAAATGATCAGAACATGTTGGCTTCATGCTAAATTTATCAATCAAATGGACTGAACTGTGTCCAACAACCAAAAAAAAACCATGTCATTTCTTTTTATGGAAAATATTATTAAAATGTAGTCCTCAGACCAGCTGCATCATTTCTTGAGAAGTTGCTGGAATTGCAAATTGTTGACCTCGACCCCAAATATCAGAAACTCTGTGGGTGAAGCCCATCAATCTCTTTTGATCAAGCCTTTCAAATGATTCTGATGCATGTTAAAGAGACATAAGCAAAGATTGGGTCACAGATTATAAATTGTGCTTAAAAAGGTACAAGGACATATTTGTGTTGCTGCCAGTGTATAATGAGAATGAGAAAAGCCCTGGAAAGAGAGAGAGAAGAAGAAAACTTTTCCTTCCTGATCTAGTGACTAGATTAGACTTTTTTTTATCTTTCTAAAGTGATAAACAGATGTTTTGGCAAGGAAAAACTGGCTCATGAAGCTATGTTTAAAATATTCAATCCAAAACCATGAGAAAAGATCACAGGAAATATTTATTTCAAATGTGCAAAACTATTTGTTCTAGGGAAATTACTTTTTGTCTTTTCAGCGAATCAGTTATTTTCTTTCAGTTGCAAAATATTTTCTTCTCTTAGCTCTCTCCCCACACTCAAAAAGATACACATCTACAAGCACAGATATACATTTGTACCTAGAAAGATCCGTGAGTAGCTTCCACCATAAATTTGTCTTTTTACTTTAAAATTTAAAACATATAGGTAAGTTTAATATGTTGCTATATATGGCAGATATGTAAGTTTAATTATACTTGTTTCTTTTTTAAATTAACTTTTATTTATAAATTTCAATTTGAAACATTATGCTAAAGGGCCTTGGTATTCCATATGGTACTAATATATTTTTCCATGTGCTTGACAGAACTATGGAACAGTGGGATGCCTTTCAGGATCAACAGGAAGACAATGACAGCTGCACGGAATCTGTGAAATTTGATGCTCGCTCAATGACAGCTTTGCTTCCTCTGAGTAAGTAGAAGGAGGACAGGGTGGGTGCCCATGGAGATTATTCTTAGAGTTATTGACAATATATACAATTATAGTCTTGAGACTTACCTTAAATGTATATGGATGTTAAAATAAAACTTATCTGATAAATAGATCTACTTCTCTCTTGAGATAGAATAGAAAA